>NDXZ01002154.1:0-23709 GCA_003055125.1 Paykullia maculata
ATATACCCTTATCACCTAAGGTGAAGGGTATAAAAATTAAAAACTTTTTTACACGATTTTATTTCATTTAGCACGATTCAAAATCCTTTAGGCTTAAATTTTTTTGTTTGTCAAATTTAATTTTTGTGAATTATGTTCATTTTAGAAATTTAGGGAATTCCCTTTTTGTGGATACAAACAAGTTTACTGGTCAGAGCAATTATTCCAGCGATTATAGTGATTTTATAAGCATTTGAAGCAAGCGAATGCGAGTAACTTATGATGACAGAAATTAAATTTATGTTTCTTTATTTATTTTACTTTAAACATTGAATAACCTATTATTTTTGTTAACAACATAGTTGTTTTACATAATTGTTTTTAGTTCCTGAACTTATCATACATTTAATTCACATTACTTTTAAGCTTAGAATGCATATCATTTTTATTTTTCTTTAATAACCATGCTTGTGTAAATACACATTGCTGCAACAATTTTATAATTCAAAAACCCCATATTTCGAGTTAATAGCACCAGTGTTTTAATAACTGACAAAATCTTGTGAATCAGCTTTTAAAAATTACACGCATTATCGCGATTGAAGCATTTTGTCCTAATTGCATCACTTATTGTCTATTACTAGTAATAACGTATTATTTTTAGTTGTGTCTTCTCGTTTGTATGGTCAACATCGATAATTGAATCAAATAGAAAAGTGACAACTGAGGCCATAATCTTATTTGCATTCAAAAATTTAGTAAACGAAAAATGAGTCTCTTGAATAATTAAACATTTTGAGTTATGATGTTGTTGCAGCAATTAAGCGATATATTCTTAGTGTTAAAAAATTAAGATCATAAATAATATTTTGGAATTTTATGTTTAATTTTGTATTGTTTTATATAAAAGAAAAACTAAAGATTTAAATAAAATTATAACAATTTTATTTTACATTTTGCCAAATGGCAGCTTTGCTTGGTAACACTCTCGCTGACACGTTAGTCAAAAAGGCCCGACACATAAATGCTCGCTGCCACCGCGCATCGATTTTTTGTAGTTGCACTCATTCGTTGGTAATAAAAAATCTTTTTTGTTCTCTTAGTACATTTTTATATATGTATGTACCTTGGAAAAACAGAAATTTTCAGCCCCAGCTTCAAATTTTTTCTTGATTTGTCTATAATGACAGTCAGACTCTCAAATGTATTAAAAATGTGTTCTAAGGGTGTCTGACAAGGCAGCTTTTGAATAGCTCTTTGAATAGGTCGAAGTGTCTGACAAAACAATTTTGTAGTTAATTTTTGTCAGACATTTTTGACTGACAAACACCTTCAAAAAAGGTTTAAAAATTCCGTGGCAATGAGGGTGGTAAAAAACATTTCTAAGGCGAATTTATAGCAGCTAATTTGAAAAAAACTTAACAATTTTTTGTGTACATGACGGCACCGTTGCAGAGCGATTATATTTTGAAAAAAAAAAACTAAAAACTACATGTATGTTATCAAATTATTTTCGAAAAAATAATTTATAACTGTGTGGCCAGACCTGCTAAATTGAGTATAATAATTTTGTTTTTATCTGAAGTTTGACCGTTATCCTGCCATAATCACGAAAATATAAATATTTAGACGCTATCGTGTTTTGTTCGATGACAAAAGGGACATGCGATCATGAGCTTTTTTAGCATCATTAAGCAAAACTTTTTTGCTGTTGGGTCGATTTTGCGCAGTTTTATTATTAAATTTATGATTAACTCTTAACTTATGTATGCACAACGACCTTCCAGAACGTTTTTTGACCTTGATTTTGCCTTAAATAGATTTAAGCTATTGATTAAGCTAAAAGCCTTGTTTGGTGCGAGACCATTTGTGTACAATAGTCGGGGCCATTTGAGGACATCCAATTAACTTGATTTTGGGAGCCTTGGAGACCACAATATCCGTTAAACCATCCCGTAAGTATTTTAAGTTCGCATTTGTCAAACGAAGTTTATTTTTGGGATATTCTTCGAGAGAGCATAATCACCACTTCGCCCATCGGAGACAAGACGTAGTCTTCTAATGGCGTGAAAACTCTGCTTCAACCAGGGCCGCCAAATATTTATTTTCGCTGTCCCTAAACAAAATAGAAAAAATCTCGAAAATCCTCAAACATTTAAAACTCATCGCTACAATAAATTTATTATGATTAATACAGGCAGACCATGACGCAAATTTATTTTTGTTCAATTTATTATAAAAAACATTCTCTCTATGTTGGGATAAAAATCATATTAAGTTCTGTTTCAATTCAGTTCTTTGCAATGAAATGTTTTAGCAGCATCTTGGAAACTACACATTTGTGGGAAATTCAATAAGATTTGTTGGACATTCGTTTCTATCAAAGTTACCGCAATTTGTTAAAGGAAGTTTATTAGAAAAAAGTTAATATTATGTTCATTGTAAAAAAACTTAGCATATGGTCAGCATAGTTAAAGACATATTTAAAAAAAAAACACTTCATGTTCTCTGGCAAATAAAATGTTTAAAAGAAAAATAACTTAACATGAATAAGTATATGTTAAGTTGATGATTAAATTGTTGACAATAAATAAAACTCCAACATATTTTTTAATTTTTAAAAATCCCCATAATAATTTTTAATATCAATATCTCCAATCAAATCTCGCATCCCCAAATTGAATTCTTTTGTTCCTAAAAAGAGTAAAACATTTTTAAATTTGGGGACAAATCCTTATAACTGGCTGCGCTGGCTTAAAACCATAAACTTAATTTCTCTCCGGCATATTCCTTTAAAATGCCTAGAAAGTAAATTCAATTTAGAATATTTTTGATGTTAAACCCTGGCCAGACCTTTTTGAAGTTTAAACTTGATTTAAATGTACATATTTATAGTTTAGCTACAGCCTTGAAACTTCAGGTACCCTCCAACAATATGGTTAGTTATTAGTGTATAAAACAAAACTTATAAAAATGTGAATAAAATCATAGTTATAAGGACATTTTGTTGTACACATCACATTCGTAACACATGGGTCTGGCTGGACCAACATATATTTCAAATTGAAAAACTCAATTTATTTGGTTCCAAATGTGTAAGTCAAGTATATCAACAACAATTTAAAAAAATATGCTAAACTTGTTTTAGCTATTAAAAAATTTAGTACAAATATTAGCGTGTTATTTTTTAAACATTATATGCAAAATATAGATTTTTTATTTAATTTTCCACTTAATTTTGTAATATTTATAATTATTCAAGGAGTCCATAAAAAATATGCCAAAAAGCAAAATAGGGTTAAATTTAGCTGTTATAATATAAATAGATTAAAAAACTTTAATATTTTCCATATAAATACATAAAAAAAATAGTGGGTCTGGTCAGACCTACGTGTTACGAATGTGACAATCGAAGCATGTGTATGACGGAGGGTTAATAAATAAATCATTTCAGCAAAACATTATTTCTTTAAAAATGTTTCGTTCCAGCTCTGTTGCGCTTTCAACGGAAAAATAGAAAGAAGAAGGATAGAGATAGGACTTTATATACTTTATTGAGTTTTAAACGAATGATTTATTATATGTTAAATACGTAATACGTAATGACAAAATGAATTTACCCAACTGTATTTTTTTGTTTGTTGATGGCTGGTATAAAAAGTAGAAAATGTTTTTTTATGCTTTCGAGGTTGAGATGGTTAATTTTAAATGTGTTTACTTTTGTTATCATATAAATAAATAATTGTTTTAAAAGAAACCAGAAATTTTATTGAAATCTAAAAAAGAAAATATCAATTGTAGAATCTTTAAATGTCACGTTTTTAATATGATTAAAAGGTTTTTAAACTAAGAAAAGAACAAAAGAAGTTTGTGTCAATTTTATTGTGGAGCTGCTTTTATTCTTATGGTCTGTATCTTCGTTAAATGACTGAAACATAAAAGAGAGAAGCGGAAGTAAATATCTTGTTTATGTTTGTTCTATTTAGTTGTAATTTTTTTTCGAAAGTTTGCCGTTAAAAAAAAAGGTGGAAAAACTTTGTATAAATCAAAATTTTATTGAACATTTTCTGCAAATTTAAATTTAAAAAGTGGTTTTTTATAAATAAAAAGTTTTCTAACAAAGATTTTTTTATTATACCCTTGATTTTACGTGGCAAGGGTATATACATATATAAGTTTGTCATTACCAGGGAAACCAAAAATATGCTCTGAAAAAAGTGTTTTATGTTTAGTGCTCTTCAAAAAAACGTCAAGTTCTTCAGAAAAAAAACAACTACAAAAAATACTGATTTTCAGTTTGCTGTTAAAATTGTCAGTTAATTTTTATTAAAACGTAAACCACTATGTAATATGAGTAGACACCAATTAAATACCGTTTCGCTTTGTAAGTGTTTTTGTTAAAGTTCCCATACTCTTTTTTTTTTTAAACGGCGAGTTAAATAGATAATTCTAACAACGGGAAAACTAATTATTTTTACATAATTGTGTAGGTTAATATTTTAGTGTTTGAATTTAAATGATTTTCGTTGTTAATTTGAATGAAAATCTAGTTGGTCGGTAATTTAATTTAAGTTTGAGTGTACATACACTACTTTTTACATACGTAGCGCTCTTAGTTGTTTATCTTTAAGATGTTTAAATTTTTTAAATACTTTTACTCTTAATTGGCACATTTATCCTAATTTTTAATTAGGATAAATGTGTAAAAATAGATTTTAGCGTAAGAATGGCTTAAATTCATTTTTGTTAGGTAAAAGCTGTGAATGTTTTCACCGACCGATTAAATGCAACGGCTTAATTAAACATTTTTAAATGTTTCAAAATTAGTATTATTTTTATTATTATTTTTTTGGGTTGAAGGAAAAAATTTAAAACATGGAAAAATTTAAAAAAATATGTAAAAAATTGTTTTCAAGTATAAAATTGATTGAAATATTTTTTAAAAACTAAATACCTATTTGTCGAAAAATTTTCTAAAATATAAAACTTGTCGAAACTGGTCTAAAAATAAAGAATTTCATGAAGAGCTTGAGAATTAAAAAAAAATGATTGACAAAAAAAAAATATATATATATATATATATATATATATATATATATATATTATTGTGAGTATTTTTGACTGACTTAAGTAAATAGGTATTTAATGTTTTATTATTGTTTTAATTTGGACATAAAACGCAATTATTTTTCCCTTAAAAGTTAGACTAAATAATTGGGCTAATCCTTTGGCGATACCTTCACAACAAGCCACATAATGTTTATTTTGTTTGCGTTTGATTAGAATGGAAAAAAACAAATGTGTATTGCGTAACAAGTGACATTTAGATACTAATTAAAGGGCTTAAATTTTAATCACTTTCTATATTCAACCACATTTACACATACATACCCACGCCATAAATATTGTGTAAAGATTTTTGTTCATACAAAATCAACATTTTATTAAACAGTTTCACTGTAGCTGTGGCTACATATTTTACTGCCCGAAACATTTAAACATTTCATGAATTTCAAATGATCTGAAAAATACACACACACATACAGGCAGATCAGTGTTGTCATATTGAAAGATTTATCTTTTTTTTTGCTAGTTTAATGAGATGTAAAAAAGTTTTTAAGTTTAATTAAAGTGGTTTACATATACTTACATATTAAGTTGTATGTATGTTTAAAATAATAATGTATTTTCGAAAGCTTCATAAGTTCAGTTTGTCAATAACTATTTGTAGCTTAAATCAATGTTTCCCTAAATGATTTTACCGATGCAATTTCATTATTTTTACAACCTTTTCACTGCGATGAAGTACAGATCAAAAGACTTGAAAAAAAATACCAAAAGTTTTACAAAGTATTTCCTTCAAAAGAAATAACTTTGAAATTAAATACACAGGCAATGTAAAGGGAGATTTTTTATGAATTAAGTTTTTCGGGCTGGGAGCACTGGTTGGTAATTGTGTCCAAACTACATCTGTGAAAGTAAAAAGTGTTCAGTATACTCTGCCATCATAGAGAAACTCGCAAACAAGCAAC
This sequence comes from Paykullia maculata, assembly GCA_003055125.1. Lineage (NCBI taxonomy): Eukaryota > Metazoa > Arthropoda > Insecta > Diptera > Rhinophoridae > Paykullia > Paykullia maculata. The sequence goes on from NDXZ01002154.1 coordinate 6,012, forward strand.
GACTGCAAACCGTTAAAATTTATTATCAAAATTCGTTACGAACTTTGTATGCAATGGCCCTGTGAGTTGGCCGCCAAGAGCATGTGATTTGACGCCTCTTGACTATTTCTTGTGGGATTATGTGAAGTCGTTGGTCTATGTGGACAAGCCAAACACGATTGAAGCCTTAGAGTATAACATAACACGTGTTATTCATGGAATACAGGCCGAAATGCTCGAAAAAGTGGTGCAAAATTGGACCATTTGAACCGGAGCCGCGGGTAACATTTACATGAAGTTATTGAAAAAAAAAAATGGCAAAGACCAATTAATCGATTCCAATAAAAATTTTGCATATATGATGCAAATTTGAATGTTTTATTAGATATTTAAAAAAACTACGCTTAAAAAATCACGCGTTACAAGTAATAACGATATTAGCATACATACATACATATGTATGTATACATATGTTAAAACATCGTCTTATTATATTCAATGTGTTCGTTATAAGTATGTATGTTAATTGATAAATTTAATTTTAATTTAATACATAATTTTAATACATAAATATATATTTAATGCATATTTACACATACATTTACATATTATTTATGTTTGGTTTAGAGTTTTCTTAAATGATTTGTAAAAACAGTTTGTTTGGTCGACAACACTGAGCCAGATACACGTATGCATATAAACATAGTCACGTCAATGTAGTTTAGTGTGGGTGGTAACCTACAACTCGTATGAAAAGTTGTTTGTTGTAAAAAAATTCCAATTGCACGAGTACACAACATGGCACAAGTACATATGTACGTACGAACGAACGAACAAACGTTTATTATGTTAGAACAAACCCAGTGAATAATTTAAACTACATTATGATGATTAATTAAGTTTTCTCTATTTGCAATGATCTCTCAAATGTTTATTTATTTTTTTTGAATAAAGTTTTGAAACGGATTAGGGTCCTGCTTTTACATATGCGTTTTGAATTGCGATTCCCGAAGGAGATTTGTTTAAGGATTGAGTACAAAAGGTTTTGTGTTACAAATTTCCTTAAATAAACTCAATCTGCAATTTGAATTTAAGGTTTACATGGACAGACGGAAGAATGGGCATCTCCTTGTCGACTTGAAAGGTTTTTTTAAGCCGAAAAGTATAATTTGTACAGATCCCTACCGCCAGTGGTGACCTTAAATGAATTGATCATATAAATATCAAAGTAGTAAATGATTTTGTTAAATTTTTTCACAAGACTTGTTGTATGACTTCTTTCTTGCCCATCATCCATATAAGTTTTGCGCATACGAATTCTTATACTAATGCATATTCATATTCCAGATTAAAATAATTGTTGCAACTTTATTCAAAAATGTTTACTGGGAAACAATCTCACATAACATAAATTATTTGTATGTAAATCCGTATTTGCATTGATACCACTTACGATGAGTTTTGCGCAGGTTGGTTGGGAATTTGAATAACTAAAATAAAACAACAAAAACTCGATACGTAATGAAACAATTCCATGTATTTATTTCAAATTTACGCTCTCTTTACAGCCGTTTGCACCAGCAACAGCACTTTTTGTCTTCAGTTTTGTTCATGTACGGTACATGAACAAAACTCAAGATGTACCTATAAATAAATAAAATCTTGCCACAAAACAAAACAAAACTTCTTGTTGTTGTGGTTTGTGTTTGTTTTTTAATTGTGAACAAAAAAAAAAAAAGAACAAAATAAATCCGTTTTATGATAAAATATTTGTTTGAATCATTATTTATCACATTGCAGCAATGAAAAAAGAAATAAAATAAAATTAAATTAATTTACATACGACAACGAGTACGAACTGATTTACATAGACTTTATGTAGATTAATTCATACATGGTTATTTACATAAGCAAATGTAAATGTAAATGTGAATGTGTACTTTTATTTAGAGTTTTTTTTGAGGAAATAGTACTTTTAGATCTTTGTATTTGCTTTGAATACATACATACATACATACATACATATGTATGTACATATGTATATGGTTGCAAGAATCATTTCATGATTATGACAAAGCAGAAATATGTTGCTTTTAGGTTATGGTAATCATGTGTTCTAAGAAAAACATATTTATGATTTTCCACAATTTACACAATTTTCGAGATTTTCTACAGCAATAATATGGTTGTGGCAATCATATTAACAGTTAGAGTAATTAAATAATCTTATAATAATCTGTAATCAAGTTCCCGCGACCACGTTAAATCATATTTTTTCTCTGTGTGTATAAAGTAATACCACATTATGAACAATACAAGTTAACAGGATGGATGTGAACTGACCAAATACTTCGTTAGTCATTATTTGTTAGTTATTCAATTCGATTTGTATCCGCAATGAATTTTTAATAAAAATAAAAAACAATTTTTTTTTTAATATAAAATTAACTTTACTGATCAAAGAAAGGAGGAAGAAAAAGAAAATTGTAAATTTGTTAAAACATTTTTAAACAAAAATTCGCTAAAACTGACTGATTAAAAAAATTTTTTTTTTTTAGAAATATTGATTTTACTATTAGCTTGAAATAAAATAGCAGAAGAGTCCTAAACGAAGTTCAATACAAGCTTGGATCGACCCGAATCCCTCGCGGAAATTTCCACTTGAGAGCTCTTGGTTCCGAAGACCTGCATTATTTACTAACACTAACGTTTATATTTAAAGATATTTTCTTTTATAATTTTAAAATAGTGGTGGATGTTCATTGTTACAAAAAAAAAAAAATACAAAAAGAACAATATACATACATTTGTACATATGTATGGACATACAGTGAAACCCCACTTAATTAAACTATTAATATTCGAACATATATTCCATTATAGAGCAACATTTTACGCAAAAATATTTTTAACACAAAATTTATTTAAAAGCAAAAACAACAAGAAAACTTTTCTCATTTCATAATAAACCAACACAAACGCAATAATTTATATAGAAAACAGTTAAACAGTTTATGAGTTGCAATAATCAAGTAGTTAAAGTTGTTGCGTTCACCGGGGTTTAAATATTAACATATGGGCAAGTCCATGTCATCGTACGCCTACACAGTGGTACAGATTTTGCAAAAACAGTGGTAGCTGAAAAATAATTGCATCAATACATGTTACATTCAGGAGGTTCTATAATTAAAAAAATGCATCACATTCGGAACCTTGTCGTCTGAAATATCGGGCAAAATAAGGGCATATCGTTCATGACATCAGAATAGCATCCAAAGCAAACCATAAAAATACCGCTAATCGAATTCTATATTACCATTTTTCATATGGAACTTGTCTATTGCTGTTGTAACATTAATTTTAAAGTATTATTGCAAAGTTACAATACCTGAATTTAGTCGCTAGTTAAAAGAAAATAGTTAATTGCAATCTCTTAAAATTAATCAAAGAGAGATAATCAGCTTAAACTGTTATTTTTGCTCTTTAAAAATTTTAATGATCTACAAATACCTCTACATACTAAAATTTGAATGGTTTTTCCTCTTTAAAAAAAAGTTGCGATGGTTTTTATTTTTTCGGTCGTGGTTGACATTTCTGCGGAATTGCCCATATGTATTTAAATGTGGATGAAAATTCGAATTTTTACATCAATCCCCTGCCACCCAACATAATTAAAAGTATTATTTAATAAATTAATATTTTTATTCATCTTTATGTATCTTTTGAAAGTACCCCTTTCAAAAGCTTTAGCTAAATCCGCTTCTGCATACATAAGTATATGTATCTATTGCATATAATTTTTTAATTGGGACTCATTTTTAATTAGAAAAATCGATTACATTGAAATATTAATCTATTGTTGTTGAAATATAAGCGTTATTTACCCGATTTTTTTGCTATATTTTACATTAGATTATTTATTACTGGTTGTTAATTTACACAAAAATATTTTTCGTTGAGTATTAGCATGTGTGAGTTTTAGGATATCCTCCTGGTATTGCAATGATATTGGAAATTGTAGTTTGAATACCCTAAACAACATAAGATAATAACAGTATGTTGACCACCCACCCACCTTTAATTATACCAATTGAGTCATTTCCTAATCATAATACAAGTTGCAGTTTTAAAAATATATTTAAATGAAATTTAATATCGTAACTTTTTAGGCCTAAGTTTTATAAAGGACTGTAATTTTACCTGGCCACAATGCAAACGTCCTTCTCGAGTTGGACTTAAAAATTCGTATTAAAATCAAATTCAATATAAACAAGTATTATTTCAATGTAAATGTGTTTGCGACAATCGCTGTTTTAAATAATAAATTTACTACAAATAAGTTTTATAGAAATAAAAATCTGTCTGCCAAACGAATTTTGCAAAGCTTAGGCCATAATTAACCCAAGTTCACATGTACCCCCAGTGTGTATGGGCAAAAGCAAAAAAAATCTATATTTTTTACCAATTTTTTTTCCAGAAAGAACTGGAGTAAAATGCTGGACACACACAACTTGACATGGTTAATGCTTTATTAGAAATGCGTTAAAAACAAAACAATGTAATCGAATGAACAATTTATGCACAATAAAACAGCTGACGGTGAATACACCCCAACTATGAAACTGTTTATAAAAACTTTCAATTTTCGCACTTGGGAGTTACGGGTGTGAATAAAATTTTGTTGCTATAGAGTTGCAAATACCTTAAATGGAATCAAATCTTTGGATATCGGATATCGGAGTAATCTTTTTAGCGAATTGGTTCATTAATTTCAAGATATCCGACTCCCAAATATTTCAATCTAATTCTATAACAGGATCTTGATTGAAAAGTAGTCAATTTGTCAACAATTATTATTACAAACAAATATTTGTTTTGATCACACTCAAGACACACAAAGTCGACAACAGAAACATTGTTTTTCACCCGTGCCGGGGATTGAACGCGGTGTCTCACATATGCAATGCGAAACTCTTTATCACTGACCTGAAGATAATATAGAAAAAATGAGAAGTAAATAGGAGGCAATTTTTTAATATGTCGAGTAATCTTTTTAGCGAATTCGTTCATAAATTCCAAGATATCCGATAATTTATTTTAACAAAAATCAAATAATTTCAATAAAATTAATATAAATAAATAAATATAAATTTATTTATTATAAACACAATAATATAAGTATTTATTATACATATTAAGGCTGAAATTTTTTTTTTTTTGTTGCGCTAAATAAACATTTTTTATTTAATGTAATTAACCAAAATACATCCTTCGCTAAGTTCGCAGCTAAAATTGTTCCGGCAACAGATGTACTGTAAACACGCTTTATCAAAAAATTGAAAAAAAAAATAAATAATTAAATACTATTTGTCGAACACGTCGCCATTGTGGTCTTGGAAAAAAATTAATAGAAATTTTTTTTTTTTTAATTCTCAGGTACATCACTGGTGTGCGTGTATGTTCAATGTATGTCTGTCATGTTCCTTCGAGCTTTTATTTCTATGGTTTCCTCTGAATCGACATTCAATTTTAAAACAAAAAATGTTAATTTTTAAAACTTTTTCTCTCAGTATTATTTTAGATTACCATCAGTATTATTTTAGATTTAAAAAAGCCATAGCTACAAAACCTTCAGCAAACTGTTTCAAAAAAATATATTAGTGAAACTAATTATTCATATAATTCAAAAATAAATATCAAATCATTTTTTAATTTTTTTACGACATTACTTTTTGTAAACTGCAAAACTACTTACAAATAAAGAAAAGTGAAAATAAAAATTTAAATTTCAATAAGGCAGTGGCAAATTACGTTTCGATTTCTCTGCTTAAAGTTTAAGTATTATTAACGACGAGCTAATGTACGAAGTAAGTAGCAGTAGAAGAGCTTTAAAATAGCATTAAAAGTAGTTAAAAAAAAAAGAAAATCCTCAGTTAAACAACAAACGTTAACGATGAACATTTGTGTCATGTCGTTTTTATTGTTTGTTTGTTTGATTAAAATACTTTTACAAAAAAATAATAACATTAAGCTTGCAACTCATAATAAAGCTTCTAAACATAGAAAAACTTGTCTAACTTTATTCAAAAAAGCCCTTGCAATTTTTAAAGACGTCCTGTAACATAAAAACACCAGCATTCGAGGCAAATTAGAATTAACATTTTTTATTCACAAATAAAAGATTTATTTAAGAAAAAAATGCTTAAAAATATAATTTAAATTTATCATAAGTTAAAAAATGTATGGACATATTCATAAATGATTTTTAAATATAATTATTAATGGTTTAAAAAAAAAATTGTTTATTATATTTGATGTATATATTGCAAAATTATTTAATTGCATTTATGTATTTTACATTTTTAATTACAATTTTAATGCTAAAATGATGGTGTAAGTCTGAAACAATAGCTTTCGTTTTTTTCACTCTATTAACGCTACCTTAATTTAAATCTATTGCTACCTCAGTTATTATTATTGCTTCAGCTAACAAACTACATAAATGCTCTTAATAAACTAACAAACCATAGTCCATTAAAAAAAACTTTAGTTAATCTTTTGTAAAATAATTGTTTAAATGAAAAATTCTAAAGGGGCTAAAATATTTCTGGGGTAGGCTTAGCCCCCCTTCAGACCGGTCTATCCACGTCAGTAAAATTTTATAAATTTTTTCTCCAGACTATTTGGTGTTATTCGTTGTTACTGCTACTTGAAGTTTAATTTTTTAAACTAAGATTTTGGGAAACAATAAAAAGTCACTTTTAATTATACATTCTATGAGTTTAAACTCAACAGAAGTTGACTTATTTTTATTGCTTTTTAATGGGTGGAACTTTAAGGCATTTGAGAAGAATTTCTCCAATGTAAAGTTATAAAAAAACATTTGTTTGAAAATATTGAAAACTGTTGAAATTAGCACGAAACGAATATTTAATATTTGTGGTGCTTTTTAAAGCTCTTAAGCTTTAGAAAACTGTTTTAATTATGAATAATTTTATAAACTTAAAAAAAAAGATTTCTATATGGAGATAGTTTTTAATTTAGTTCAAAGAGCACAAACAAAAAAATATTAAATAAATAATCATAAATAAGTATGATTGTGCTCTAATTAGCTAAATTACTTCACATTGAAACAACCAACCAACCAACCAACCAACCGACCAACCACTCAACCATTTATTTATCCAGGCGTCTATTGTTACACACATCCACCTGAAATGCAAACTATGAGATAAGCATTTCTGTATGTATTGGTAGATGAATAGATGTGAAAGCGAGTATAATGGCAAGAGATATACACAGATGCATTAATATTCAAACTCTTGCTGGTACAATTAACACAGTTACACACAAAATTGTTCGTGTTTAAAAGAATACTGCAACAACTTGTTTTTGTTACTGCGAAAGTAGATTACGATTTTAGGATTTTAGATAAAGTTTAAGCAAAACATCTTAAGTCGTAAAAGTAACCTTTAAAGACGCTATGTTGACGCTAACACGTAACAAATAATCAAATCATGCAAAGTTTTTGCCGATTAATTTTTTTGTTGTTTTTCTTAAACATCTAAATACTTTACTTAAATTAAATTGTAAAAAATCTCTTGATTTAAATAATGAAATGCTGTGGGAAATGTCACTGTGTCTTTTTCCCCTACACAATAATTGATAGATGTATTCATAAGTACGCAAGTTTGTAGTCATTCATTTGTAGTTTCTACATATTCTCAATAAAATAATTAGTGTTAGATCAAGCAATTTTTCCCAAAAGGTGAAAACTCTTTACACTTGTAATTAGAGAAAACGTTCGCTGATAAAAGATACTTAATAAAAAAGTTTAATTTTGAAAAAGTCCTTCTTAATGAAAAATTTTATCTCCAACTGTAATACTGACAGTTGAATATACATAAATAAAATATATGTAAATACATTCGTTCGCATAAATAATTACTGAGTGTTTTTGTTGTACAACTCGTATTCAGTTGTTAGCATAATCAGTGCAATCATCATCAACATTATCAGCAATCACAGGCAGACTGACTGAATGACTAAACGAACGAATAAATATATCTCACAGATGTGTTAAATGCGCGCGTTTTTTTTCTTCTTCTTCTTCTTTTTTCACCATCTCCACATCGTTTTGTGGCCAAAACGACGAGTGTCACGAGTTCTGCCTCTATTTTTTTTTATCAACAAATAAAGAAAATCTCAAAAACAACATTAAAAAAAATAATGAGAAGAAAATCAAATAAAAAAATTGTATAAAGAATCGTATTTAAAGCATCCCGTACATAAATATGTAGATTCAATAAGTAAATGAATAAATACTGGTACTTACACGTACACATCCGTGCATGTACATCCAAACATACATTTGTATGTATGTATGAATATAGACAGCATTAGATGGAGCATGTACTCATTTATACGAGTACATTTGAAATTGTTCTATAGATGGCAGATCTATTTCTGTAGCTTTACAGTAACGGGTTAGTATGTGTGTGTATGTGTAAAATAATTGTTATGCCTTCAAGCAATATCTTGTTCACATGATTGTACTTGCAGGCATTTTTAGATCCATATAATAAAAAAAAATTATCTTTTAGTGAATTTAAGTGGTTGAAGTGGAACATTTCTTATCCATTAAAGCATTTATGTCTTCTAACAAATACACGTTTCAATTTCAAAGTACATAGACTTTGCCAGAGTTGTATTCTTTTGTTTCTTTTAGAAATATTTATCAAATTGCCTTTTTAAGAAGGATACAAATCTTTTAGAAGAAGTTTAATTTTCCAAATCTCTAACATTAACTTTTATTTAAATTAAATTTTATTGTCTACATTAAAAGTGTGACACAAGGTTCTATTAACATAACGCTGTGGAGGTGTGGAGAGTGGTATTATCTAAGGCAAGCAACTCTAAAATTATTTCCAAAGAAAAGTATACCGCTAAAGTATGTTACTGCTTTTATATTTCTTAAGACTTTTATAAATGACTTCGCCACTGAAAGCATAATTTCTTATCTAAAATCTAGTAAATAAAGCAAAGAGAAACGCACTCCTCCTTCCTTACGATAAACAAGACGGTAAATTTTATTAAATTTGAAATGAAGAATGTCAAATAAATTTACAGTTGGCTACAGGCTACTACTTAAGATTTATTCAGGTATGGGTAACAGACAAAAGCAACCTTTTAAAGTTTCTAGAGCCTTATGATTAGGGCTGAGTTTAACAGACATTACAAGATTCAACAATTAAGATCAATACGAAATGCTTTTTAGAAAAATGTAAGGCTGGTAGTTTAACTTATGACACCAAATAATGCAGCAGGCTGTTCGAGGCTTTAATTGTCACTGTTTGAATATATAGAACCAGTATTTAGGATGATTAAATAATTCCACCACGATTTAATAAAAATCTTTAGACGCAGACAAGAGAAAATCAATATAGGAATGAACGGCTAGGGGCCAGGTATTAAGGTAACATTAAGGCAAAGTCTTTTATTGTTTATTTTTTATTAATCTATTTCTTACACTTTTTATTTTAACTATTTTTTTCTTAAATTTATTTGTAAACTTAATTTTCAAAATCATTTAATCCTTATTTTTTACCACGAAGCGAGACTTAATGGCTTCTAGGCATCTTTTTGGAACTATCTTCCTTCACTAGCCTTTCAAGCTTTAATCCGTAATTGCTCTTCGGCAAATTTCCTATACATTATCAAACTAATGTTTCATTACTTTAATACTGCACAGTCAATTACATCCAACTAGCTTTTAACCCGCTACTTCGTAAGCGCATTTTTCAATATTTATTTAACGTTAAAGTTCTGCTTAGCTAATTTGTATTTTTTTTTATAACATTGTATAAACAAATTAACAACTTTTATTTGTCTAGATTATTTTATCTACAAAATTTAAGGAAACTCAAAATATGTAAAAAAGTACCCAAAAATAAAATAAAAAACACTTTTTTTGCCCCCTATATGATTTTTTAGCCATATAAGGAGCAATAGGCCCCAATTTTACGTTTCTAGACTCAAAACTCAAAATATGTAAAAAAGTATTCTAAAATTTAAAAACGTACTTTTTCGCCCTCTGTTTACCCGAATTTTCCCCTTCTCTTACCCATTATTTTTGTTATTCAAATTTTATTATAACATACTATTTTTTATGTCCAAGGGAATCCGTGTTTCAAATTTTACCTAAATTGGCCCAATAATTTACTATTAAACGCATTTTCCCGGTTTTCCCCCTTTTTGGTACTTTTTTAGTCCCCACTCGAATTTGAAAAAAGTAGCAGAAATGTATTCATATTTTTCGGAGATGTGACAAATGATGGCTTAGAAGTTCAAGGGGCCCCAAAAAAGTACCGAAAAATAATTTTTACCCGAGTTTTGAAAAAAGTACCAGACACCTATCCGCTTATTTTTTGAGTAGAATATAATGCTTTTTAAATTTTGTTTGTATCTTGTATCTTCTATCCTCTAAAAGAAGGTTACCGATTTTTCCCTTTTTTACACCCTAAATATTTGAATTTCCAAAAATCCGTTCCGGGAGAGGAACCCACGGTCCAGATTTCAAATCTCTAGTTCTATCCGCTTGGGCTGGGCGATGATTAATAAGTCAGTCAGTCAGTAACGTTACTCTTTTATCTATATAGTTTGTTGGCGGAAAATGTATGGGATCATCATGGGTTCAATTTTCATGCTGGAATTCAAATGGTTTAGCCTTATCTATCTACATTGTATGTTATAATTTCAAAAAATGTTTATACATATGTATATACATACACACATAGAAAAAAGCAAGAAATTAAATTTTTTATCTGGACATGGGATTATATACAAAAAGCCTCAAAGCGTCAACGCTACTTGAAAGATGGTACCAATATGGCAACCACTACCTGTCAACGCTTTGATACTTAAGAGAATATTTTGGGAAAAAATCTGAATTTCTTAATTTTGTGTTAAGGTTCGTTGCTTTCTTTCGCTGTCATAAGGCCACCTAAATACATATAAAGATTATGATTTCCCTGTACTGATGAACAGACTTTGGAAGGGTTATCATATTGTCATTATGCGAAAGTAACAAAAAATTTCAACATTTTCTTTTAACGAAGTACAAACTGTAACATTGCAGCCAAGTTCTTATCCTTATCTCAAATTATAGGACTCCCAGAAGGTATAAGAACTTTATGAAATCATCTTTTTATATATATACTGATAACCTTCAGTATTTGTTGGCAATTGGCTTAGTTTGACACTTTGAACTGTCTTGTCAATGTTTGTCTTTTAAAATGAATGTAACTTTACAGTTTTGCAGAGGTTTCCATCTGACAGCACTTCAAGATGTTGTTCTTCTTATTATCCACATCAATCGTAGTGATATTGATTACGATTATAATAACGACATTGACAATGATGATTATAGATAATAATAATAATGATTATTATGTAAAAAAAACAACAACAAAAACGTTTCAAGTAAATCCAAAAAGAAAATAAATAAAACGGCTGCTAATTTATTTCGTTATTTTTTCTTCTTCTTCTTGTTTTTGTAGTTGTTTAAAGCGCATGTCGACTGTCTAACAACTTCAATGTGAATTTTCAATTTGTTTCAGTTCAGTTCTATTTTTCCTTTTTCTTTCAGTCGTATTGTTTTTGTTGTTGCTTTATTTTCCTCTATATTCCCTTTGTAGAAACACATTAGTTATTTTATGTTAGAAATCTATAGGCAATTATTTCATTCATACAATCATGTAGTATATACATATGTATGTATGTATGCAAGTATGTATGTATGAAAGAACGTGTGTGTCGTTGTTGTACTTCTGGAGGTGGTAATTTCTACAGTTCATACTTCTTTTTTTCCACAATTCCAAAATAGAAAGTCTCACACACCTACATATTTATATGGATGTACATAAACACACACAACCCACACTATTACTCTCATACACAGTCAAATGATAAATTACTATAACAGTAAGTTGAGACTATGATTTTTTTTTCCTTAAAAGTTTTTCGTAGTTTTTTCTTTCATTTTTTTATTTATTTATTTTCATACGCCACGAAACAAACTGCAGTGCTCGGAAACAATCAGCAGCTTCTATTTTTGTTTATTCTCATTTATTTTATGTACTTTTATGCTTTTGTATGTGTGTGTATGTTTGTTTTGTTTTAATATTTCTGACGTCACTGTCACTGTCACGCACACACTCACACTCAATTAGTAAAACCCAAAATGCGAATGTGCCATAAGCAGATCGTATTAAAGGTTTTAGTTTTCTGTTTTATTTTTGCTGTTGTTTTTGATGTTGTTGTTGTTGTCAGTATATGTATATTATTTTAATGCTTCAAGTGATGAAGTTAACGGCAGATGTTTTTATTTCCTACTCGTCGCTCATGCTCTCGTTTGGGCCATCAATATATGGGTGTGTATGTATGTATATATAAGGATTGCCATGACTTCTTTACTCAATTACCAAATGGTTTTAAAACCATTTATATTATTATTTAACATTGGCAACTCTATAAGATTCATTTATATTTTTTTTTTAAGTACTTTTTACATACAAACACATACATACAAACATACGTTACATAGATTTTTATGTGCATTCCAAGCAGATACAGCTTAACTGAACTACACACATGCATACATACATACATTCATATGTATGTATGTGTGTATGTACGAGTGAATGTATGTTGAATAGAAACAGAACTCAGTCAAATTGAACAGTTTTGAAAAGCCTATCAAATCGCATAGCAGGTTCAGTTTTCATGAAGTAAAAGTAAAAGTCAGGCATGTAAAATTTGGCAAAAAATAAATCTGAAGATTTTAATAACTGTCATTACCAGTGTTGCCAAAAAATTTAAATGGAAAACATGCTAGACTTTTTTGAAAAAATGTTCGAAACTCATTAAAAACAAATATAGAAACAGCCCCAAAAGCACTTAATATGCTAAATTGGTAACACTGGCCATTTAAGACAGCAAAATGGAGCAGACGTTGAATAGAATTTAGTGTTTCTTATTTTAAGGTAATTATCTTCAAATTAGAAACTTTTTGAAATTTACTCTTTTTGAGAAACAAATTACAAATATATTTAACCAAATATATATGTACATATGTCGTTGAGTTTGCCTAGTCCCACATAAATAATGTGTTGCAAAATACTTTCTACATTTCCTTTGCAGAATTGATATACGAATTCTATGTCCTTTTTTCAATAAACAATACACTTCTTGATATTTCAAGATACAAGCCTTAAGTTTGCTGGTCCACATTTTTATACCCTTCACACATGTGGTAAATATTTGTCATTCCGTTTGCAATTTCTAAGTATATATATTCTGGATCCTTATAGATAGGGATGTCGATTTCGAGTTTTCGTAGCTCCCATAGGTCACCCAGAGTTGTAAGTGGTATCAAACATTTGAGAAAATCGGTCTTGAAAACTGGCAAGATCTATCAATAACCGGCTGAGATATAAGCAAAAAAAGACGACAGCCTCTTTTTCCTTTTTTTTATCTCAAAAATTCATATTTTGCAGCTTCTGGATAAACTACAGACATTTTTTGTTATATCTGTGTGTTCGACATGTCTTTTGGGTCATTTGCAAAAAAAAAATTGAACTTAGTGGCCCATAAATCCCCAAAGATATAGGCCAAAAATCTATTTGGACAAAAATTTATATAAAAAAATAAGTTTTCTAACATTTTAACCACATACCTTTCGGACATGTAAATACATACAAATACTTGGTGAAGGGTATATAAGATTTGGCACAGCCGAATATAGCGCTCTTACTTGTTAAACATTTCATGAACAACTCTTTATGGTTCCTACCAGAGAACGGATTGAAACTATTCACATTTGTTGTCTATTCACAAATTCATTGCTTTTGCATTGCCTTTAATCGACAACAAAATAAATATGAAGTGCTATGTAGGTATATATTCATTTTTTTGTTGATTGCCTTTGTACAATTCATTTTTGTATCGCCTTTACATATCAAGCAATAAAATAACATGTTGCCATATGAAATCAACTAAAAACATTCACACCATTCGCTCAGCATTCGTTGCTTTTTGTGTGTATTGCTTGTAAAATTCCGCCACCTGTGGTCAAATTTTATATATTTGAAGACAATATTGGAAGAATAGCTCTTTCTCTATCGATGCTCCAAGTTTCAAAGAGATCTAATAAGTAGTTTAGAAGTTACATTCAAATTTATAACGTACATACATATACATAAATGTATTCAACAAGTATTAAAACATTTCACATCATTCGTTAAGTATTCGTTGCCTTTGGGAATGTAAGTTTACTTTTGAAAAAGGCAAGCAATGCATGCATGTTTATTCGTTACACTATCTTTTTTTGAATAGTGTTATACATTGCTTTACTGAATTCATGTTTATGTGAAAAAAGGCATATTTTTTGAGAATGTATTCATAAGCACAAAATAGAGCATTCAAACCGTTCACTGGTTCCTACTTTGTGTTTATTTAACAAATACCTTGACCCATGTGCAAGAAGGTAAATAAAATCAGTAATCTAAATCGCGCATGAGTCACAAAAAAGTTTTAATTTTCGGTAAATCTAATTGTTTTGTACCAATATTTTTCAAAACTATAGTTTATTTAAAACTACTGGTGCTATCAACCTTTAATCTTCAGCCTTCATTAGCAAATATTGAGCTTAAATAGTAACACGTTAAAGATAATAAATTTAATTAATGCATTGCGATGCCACATCGAAAAAACTCAAAAATAATTAAACAATTTTTTATATAAAAAAAAATATTTAAAACGAGAAATTAATTAAAAACTAAATTATTTTTGTTTTACTCGTACATATGTATGTCTTACAAATTTTTTATGGTGTTTCGAAGCTCTTAACAACTTTTATGTTGTAAGTTTAAGAAACTTAAACCAACTCCAGGTTGTCACTTTATGACTTTAAAATAATGTGTAATTGAAAAATATTGGTTCTTTGAGAAAATTTAAACGAATATGATGACATATGTAGCTAAATCAGGTAGGTCGTTTAAGCGATTTATGTAAAGAATTAAACTTTATGAACTTTACGGGCTTGAAAATGAAAATTTTACAAACGTAATGTCAAACTTGTACATACCTACATACATAGATTTATAATCTTGTCACTTGTCATGTGAAGGATATAAAAACTCCTCCAAAATTATTTATTTAATTTACCAAATTGTCAAAAGTGAAATTTTTAAAACACGTTCATGCAATTTAAAAATTGCATTTCTTCTCCGTCTCTGTTACTTAAATATTATATTTTTTTTGAGCGAATATTTTTTGCATTTTTGGTTGCTGTTTCTGTTAATGCGAATGTGGCAGGCAGTTGCCACTGCTGGATTTTTTCTTGCCTCTGTTTCACTTAATAAATGATTTTTTGTCTTTTCTTCCTCGTCTTTAGATTTTTTGTATTATCATCCTTTTTTTCAGCTTTCTTTTTGTTTTTCTGGCTTGCGAATATTCAACATAAAATGCACATAAAGATATTCGAGTGTTTAGTTAGTTGTTGGTCATGTATGACTTGCACGTTAGCTGGTTTGTTGGTTGGTTGAGTGTCTGTCTGTCAGCTTTTTTATTTAGTTTGCTTGTCACATACAAACACTTCATGTTTCGGGCACTTTTTGAATTTGCAATTTATGTTTATGTATATTTGGTTATATGCACTATAATACTAACTTTAACAGGGACGTCGTCAATAAAATATTTTAGGGGCTTTAGTGTTTGAGAAGAAGTTCGTTTTAAATCATTATTAGTTTTAAGGCTTATAGCTTGAAAAATAATAAACCTAATACCCCTTTTCTGCTGCTGATATATCTCTCTCCCTCTCCCTTTTAAAATTTAGCTATGACAAATCTAAAGCTCCTTTTGGCGCGCAATGAACCCTTAAAAAAGGGAGCAAAAGTTTACTTATTTTTATACCCTTCACCAGAGGTAACAGGGGTATATATAGGTTTGTCATTCCGTTTGTAATTTCTACAATATTCATTTGCAACCCCATAAAGTATATATATTCTGAACCCTTATAGATAGGGAAGTTGATTTAGCCATGTCCGTCTGTCTGTCTGCCTGTCTGTTGAAATCAAGTTTCACGTGTCCGATGTCGTACGGACACGTTAGTAGTATCAAACAATCAGAAATTCTCCTGAGATGTTTACTATTGAAATCCAGTAAAATCGCCTGATAATTGACCGAGATATAAACCAAAAAAAAACGACTACCTTTTTTTTTTTTTACTCAAAAATTATTGTATTTTTGTGTAAATGTCTTACACACAAATATAATTTTTATGAAAACATTTTTTTTTGGGAAATTTCAAAAAAAAAATTAATTTTTTTTTACACATACATACATAAATACACGTAGTAAAGGGTATATTAGATTTGGCACAGTCAAATACAGCGCTCTTACTTGTTTTAATATATAGATATATTTAATTTGTTGCATTCGACATACAAACATATATATTTGATACAAGAACATACTTAATTCCAATTACATTTTTAATGACATTATCAAAATGGCTACACAGAGTTTTTTCTTTTCGCTTTATATAAAGTTTTTACTTAAAATTTAATTACAAGCCTACAGATGTTAAATACCCTACACCATCATAAGTAGTAATGGTATGAATTTGGTTTGATTTTTTTAGTACCTAGAGCCATTTTTTTAATTTAATAAGTTAAGAATATTAAAATAAATTTTGCGATAATCGGTCATTTCAAAACTGGCTTATCGCAAATAAAATCCGTTTTATATATTGTCGTAGAGGTCGGCTTTGACCGACTATAACGTATTTACTTAATTTATATTTCGTTTGCATAAGACTCTTATCAGAGTCAATTATTTTTGTCAAATCCGCCCTTAAATTAATGCCAGCTACGTACACTCGTTTATACCTTCTCACATCTTCACAGTTCTTAGACTACAGAGTTGATTATTTTGCTGCCAAGTAACGGCTTTGTTTTGCGGCTTCTAGAAAAATATGGTTTTTGCGATCTTTGTATGTATTTTTTTGTTTTCAAAATCGAAACATTCAACCTATAAACTATAAGGGAGGAAGTAATATTAACTGGTTTTAAAACCAGTTAGAAATTTATGTTACATAAAAATTTTTTTTTATTTATTTGCTTCTGAACGTAATTTTTTATTAATGTATTTTTTGAGGAGACTTTCATTTCATAAAAACAAATAAATTTTACGCTCAAAAAAAAGTTTTCAAACGTCTAACTTAGTCAAGTAACTTTCTAACGCCGTTAAATTTTTTCAAATTTTTTAAATTTTATTCTCTTTAAACTGGTTGGTTTTTTTAAACAACATAACCAAATAGGTAAGACGAGTATACTCGTTTTACGGACTTTACGTCTATATTGTGTACATATGTATGTATGTATGTGTGTATGTGTATGTTCATACGTGCGTTTGTTTGGTTAAGTGTAGTTATCTATGTGTATATGTGCGTGTATCTACTCGTATTTTAATTTATACTTTAGTTAATAACAGTGCGGGAAAATAAGTGAGATTTTTGTATTATCTAACATAGTAAAATGTACATAGTTTTTTCTAATAAATAGTACCCAAGCAAAAATACAATACTTTTACTATATTATTGTCCTACCCTAGCAATTCGTTATCTATATATATAAAAGTGAAACTCTGTCTGTCTGTC
>NDXZ01002157.1:0-30204 GCA_003055125.1 Paykullia maculata
TGTAATTTCTTCAATATTCATTTGCGACCCTATAAAGTATGTATATTCTGGATCCTTATATATAGGAAAATTGATTTAGCCCTGTCCGTCTGCCCGTCTAACCGTGTGTTGGTTGAAAGTAAGCTTTCGTAGCTCCCATAGGTTACCTAGGGTTGTATGTGGTATCAAACATTTGGAAATACTTTCGAGAAAACCGGTATTGAAAACTGGCAAGATCCATCAATAACCGGCTGAGATATAAGCAAATTTGCAGCTTTGAAATAAACTACAAATATATTTGAAAAAAATTATACCATTTGGCCATACATGGTGAAGGGTATATAAGATTTGGCCCAGGCAAATATAGGGCTCTTATTTGTTTTAATCCTTATCATTTTATCTTATGAAACTTTATTACCAATATATTTGAATGACCTTCTAAGTGTGTACAGTGTAAATTTTATTTAAAAAAAGTAATTAATTTATCATTAAGTATGATTATTGTTATGTATTATTCGGTATTTTTAAAATAAAAAATATGTTAAATGTTGTGGTGCTAAATCACAAATAGGTACCTATTTGCAAAAAAAAAACAAAACAGAGCATTATTGTACTTAAATAAATTGTTGTCCATTATAACCATTAGTATGAATGCATTCATTATTATACAAATAAAATGTAAATATGTACATATGTATTAATGTATGTGTGTATATTTGCGAAAAACGAATTATTTTAAGTATCTTTTTGTGTTGATTTTTTGACAATAAATTCGAAATTCCAAGTACAAATAGTAAAATATAAAAATAATAAATATTCGTGCAAAAAAATTTTTTTTTTAAATTAAAAAACGCTAAAAACTCTGAGAATATGAAATACAATTCGAACATGTATGAAAAAATCGTTGAAAATAACCTTGAGTATTTTAAATAGCTGGAAACGTACATACATACATATATACTTATGTATGTATGTTATTGATATTATTTTTATGTACATACATACATATGTATGTATTTTGCTTTCAATTTTTTTTATTATTTACATAAATAATAATAAAGGTTGTAAATCAAGTTAGTTTTATTAATTTTTATTTTTCCAATTTTGTAGTTAATTAACATTTGTATTTGTACACATCTTATAAATTTCCTTATTAATATTTATAGGTATTTACTTATGTAAATAATTGATGAAAAATATTTACAAAACGTCTAAGATAATCTAATAAAAATCTACTTTTTATTTAAGACGAAAATTATTTAACTAAACCTTTTCATTTGCGTTAAAAACTTTAATGCAACTTATTATCTTCATATTTGTCATTTTCTTAACCATATTAATCAGGTAATGAAAAATTAACTTCTGTCACCAAGTCTAGTTAGGTAAAGTTAGCTGCTGTTTCACTTTTGTTACACTCAAGTGCCACAACCTCAACACCAATGCAATTATAGAGAGTTTGATTGCCAAAATATTTTTAAGTCATTTTTTACCAAAAAAAAAATAAATAATAATAATTATATAACTCCTAAGAAACAATTTTTTTATTTTATCTTTGCCCCAATTTGTCAACATCGGTCTAGATAAATAAATATTACTAACCAATAAATACGACATTTTTTTAGCGAAAACCGATAAGCAATTTTTACTATTTATTTACTTATAAATACTTACAAACATACATACATACATATATACACACATACATACATATGTATATATACATAATAAACAAATTTTTAGTGAAAATTACCGATACAGGCATTTATTTTTATATTTCTTTTTATTTTTTTGTGGTACCCATGTACCCTTTAGGTATATTGATCGAAACTTACCACAAATTACTTACATAGACATAAATCTATATTCAATTTTAAAAATATTATTATGTAACTGGTCCAGGCTCTTTAATAAGACACCTATGTACTACATACATCCGAAAATTCATTGAAGCTTAAACAACTGTTAAAACTAATATAGCAGTGTAGGGTATAATATGGTCGGGGCAGACAACAAATAATTTTATTAAATTTTTAAATGATAATAGAGCAGAGATGAAAAATTGTACAAAATCTTTTAAAATATTTGAAAATATTTTAGGTTCTTGTTTAATGTTTGTTTAAACTAAAAAAATCTCCTGCTGCTTTTGCCAAATTTACCATCTGTTTTTATTTCTATGACATTGAAAATCTTTTATTTTTCTTTGACAAACCGTGTCAAAAACAATCGTTCGTCCTGTGTATGGCCTATTTAGTAACTGTTGTTTTATGTATGTATTTAATGTTGTTTTTATACATACTCTTATGTATATGTACATATGTACACATGCATTAACACTTTATTTATTTATTTTATTATTTTTGACAAACAAACCAAGATATAAAACAATGTACGTACATTAATGTGTTCTGAAATGGTTGTTGGTATGTATGTATGCTGCGTAGGCTTTTATGTTCCCATTCGCAAACGTATTTTGCGGTAAAAAGAAGAAAAAAAAACACAATTTTTGGCGAAAGTTAATAACTGTTGTTCAACCCACCCACTGTGTTTAATTGCAAAATTACAAAAGTTGATACTAAAAGTAACTTATTTACTCAAATGTCGAAAAAGAAAACTATTTCAGCGGTGGGGGGTTCAGAATGAGTAAAAGAAAGCCAGCAGTAGGTTGTGCATAAGCTCTTTATTTTTAAAAAGAAAATGGCCGGTCGACCTATTACATACTTAGTTTCAACATATTTTTTTTAATTTAAAGCGTTTTAGGGCAAAATGAAACAGACATTAAATGTAAATTATTATTGTGTAACAATTTTGTTAAATGGGAAATTTTGAATAAATTATAAATATTGCTTTATTTAAAATGCTTGCAAAAGATTTTGCTTGATCAACTTTTTAATTATTGTAGTATGTTATCATTAACAGTGCTGTCTATTCTACATACATATGCACATACATATGTACATATTTTGTGAATTTTCTTACTGGCTAATTTATGCACATGACAAACTTTTTAATTAAATCGTGTTTTATTCTTACCTTCCATACAAAAATACATATGGATCGCAGAAGTATTAAAAAATATGTACATACATACATAGGTACATATGTATGTATAAAAAATAAACAACTCGTGTTAAACCAGCTTAGGCAAAATAATAACAATAAATAAAGTACATAATTTAAATTTAAGAGAAAAAGTAAGAAAAATTAGTGAAATATAGTACTAAAGAAACATAATTTAAAATTACTTTTAGTCTAATTAACATATGAAAATTTATTGTTTTTAATTTCTTTAACAAAACAAATTTGGAAAAAATATTTCCAAGTAGTCTTCATAATACCAAATCATTTCTCTCTATCATAATTAGCGTAAGAGGTTTTAAAATACAACTTTATTGCAAGATAAGTTAATTTCTTTTTTTTTAATTAAAAAAAATCAGTTGAAATTTCAATTGACATATGTACATACATACATATTTCTAACTTACACACGCACGTTTTAGTCCAGTGATTTTTCTTTTTGTATCCCTGAACTTGAGCTTAAGTTTTACTACACATACATACAAACAAACATACAAACATACAAACATACATACATCGTCATCATGATTTTAGTTCAAATATTATTTTGTTGTTGTTTTTGTTTTTATAATGTTTTCTTTCACACTTAACTCAAAATAGTTTTATAGTTTAATGCTTCCCCATTGATTTTTCTATTATAAAAAACACACAAAAACAAACCATCCAACCAACAACTAAAGACGAAAAAAGAAACACAAAAGTTCATGAACTTTTTTTTTCAAATGTTTTGCAAATATTATGAAGGTTAAACTAGTTATAAAATACTGGTAAATACAATAAAGACATTTATATAATTTACTGATGTTAAACAAAAAATATGTAAAATTTTGCGGAAATAGAGAAACATTAATAAACAATTTTAGTTTACAAAGAAAACAGAAACCAGTTTAAAATAAATTTATTAATTAAAAATGTAGGTAGTAGAGACAGACTTTTAATTTAAATATAATAGTTAAACTTAAGGTGTGATAAAAGTTCATTAACTGGGTAGTAGACATACACACATACATACATATATTAAATATTACATAGTTTTTTTAATACTTAAGAGTCAATTTCAACACCTTGACAGATGTATGATTTCAAAAAATCAAATCTTAATTTAGAATTTCGGTTTAGAATTTTAATGGAAATTAAAGTGTTTTTAAAAATATATATGTAGATTATCTTTCCATGTCTTTCATCAAGTTAAATTAATTAACTTTAAAAATTATTATTTCACAACTTAACCTTTTGCATTTAAAACAATTTTGGTTGAAAGTTTTTTTACGTTTTCGATTTAAACTGTTTAGCAAAAATTAATTCAATCTCTTTAAGTGCTGCCAAGTTTATATAATTAAGCAAGGATAACTTGTATTGGAATTTTTTTTATTACTCAATGCTCAAAAGTAGTTACCAAATACGTTTAGAGTTGTATTTTAATGCACAAAATGTAATACTGTTTAAAAATCATTATTATTATTATTTTTTTAATAATACAAATTAAAGCCTAAATATCATCTTTTAAGCATATTTGTAACTGTTTTTGGATTGTCTAAATATTTTATTGTTTAGAGAAATTTAGCATATCCCATTTTTTAGTTTTTGGCAGCACTGGTTGCAGTTAACACACCTTACGACTAAATAATTTCTACTTTTTTCGGTCAGAAAAGGAATTTGGAACTTTTTTGTTAAAAAATTATTAAAAAAGAGAGAGTAGAAGAAAGAAAAAAAAAGAAAACAAACACAATTATTTGAATCTAATAAAAAAAATTATTAATCTGGTTTTTACTCTACATTTTCAATAATTTTCAATTTAGTACTTAATAAGCAACACGTGACACACAAGAAAAAAAAACAACTATAATACATAAAAATTATTTAAAATTAATTTTTTTATTATACATTTTCTTTATAGGCTTTCAAAGTGCGTATTCTTCAATCGGAATTTATTTCATTTACTTTCATAAATCATTTTTTTTTTTTCGTTTTAAAAGCTTTTTTTGCAGTTGTTCATTTAAATGATTTTTACGAGAATTATTTTAAATTCTTAAGTTTTTCTTTTTGACATTTAATTGAAAATGTATTAGCTCTATTTTGTTTCTCATTGTATTTGTGTATGTTTGTATGTGTGTATGTATATTGATTGCACAATGACCCCATTTTTTTAAATTTTTTTTTTATTGCTGCTGCAACAACACTAAACATATCTAGGAACGTCGTTTTAGGCACGAGTTTTTATGGCTGTAGATGTTTACGGGTGATAGCCCCTATACATCGCCTCTCTCCCATTTACGCTCTTTTTACAGTTGTATTAAATTAAAAAAGATACTTCGACAAATTAAAAAGCCCACTACAAACATACTTGCAAAACATTTAGTTTGGAGCTGCCAGCAGATAATCTTTAAGAGATTTTTTAATTAAATTTAATAAAAAACTAAAAAATGATGAGAAAAATTCAAATATTCTAAATCTGGGGGCAAATTACGGCATTCGATATTGATCGAAAATAAAAAATTCTAATTGGAATTCCTATATATATATAGAAAACTCGATCGATCAAACAAAATTTCGATCGATATCGAATGCCGTAATTTGCCCCCTGGTAAATCAAAAATGGCCATATTTACCTTTATGATTAGTAGTTTGCGGTTAGGAATATTGTATCTAATAATAATTTGCCAAAATGTGAAGCTTATTAAGGCTATATTAACAGAAATCGGAACATAGGAACAGGATATAAATACATACATACATATGTATATTCAGTATCCTTATAAAAATATACAACGATTTAGCTATGACGGTTTCCTATGTCTCTTAAAAAACGTAAACATTTCACTTAACATACATTTAATTTCGCATACAAAAAATAAAATGCCCCCAAGTATGTATTGACAAAAATCTTTGAGATGTGGTAACCCTCTACTGCTTATTTATATATTTATAATAATTTTATTACAAATGTCTAGTTCTAGACCAGAGATCATATCACGGTGAGAAAAGAGAGAAAATAGTATATTTTTTTTTTTTTTGTAAATACAAAATGTAGGTGAACTTTATTATTATAAATTTATGAATTTAAGTTTCTTGGTGTTGATGTGTGTATGTACATACATATGTATGTAAATCAATCTAAATATGTGATGTATAAAATATTTTGAAGTACTTATGTATACATTTTTTGACCTAAAAATAAAACTAAAAAATAATAATAAACTAAAAGTGTTGCAATATCAAAATTTTTATAAAATTTTCAACAAAATCAAATAAACTCAAATGAAAAATGAGAAACACCCACTACTTATTGAATATTAATTTAAAACACGAAAAAATAACAAATTGAAATACATACATACTTACATATGTATCTAGAAAATATTCATTTTATTTATTTTTTCTATTAAATACTGAACAATTTATGACGTTTGTATTTAGAGCAGCAACAACTACATACATATGTACATATGTACATTCAAATATAAATTGATAACATACACAAAATGTAGTAGATTTTTGGTTGTTTTTGAAGAATTTTTCCACTTTAAAAGGTGCATTTAGATTTTTTTCATGTTATCAGTAGAATATATTTTTTTGTGTAGGTATTTTGAGAAAAAGAAAAAAACAAAACGATACAATGTTAAAACGAAGTGTTTATATTTTTGTTTTTGTTTTTTTCTTAATACATAAAAGAAAAAATTTAAAAAAAACTCGCAAATTTAATTTGAATTTAAATATTTTATTGTTAATTTGCTTTGAAAATCTCTAAAATCCAGCAACCTTGATAATGTTATGTGCATTATATCACCCTCTCCTTTGATTTGTTATTAATTCTTAGCAGCAGCAAATTACCGTTGTTTGTAAAAGGTGCTGCCAAACCATTCAATTTGATGGGCAGTTTGTGTTTGCATTGCTTTAAAAAATGCTGCCAATTTTTTAAGTAGTTAAAATAAATATGTAATTGAGGACAATACCCTTTTTGCCATTTTTACAGTAAATTTATTTACGAAATAGCTACCTATTAAAAAATAATGTGTATATACCTATGTATGTATGTCAAATAGACCTAATAATCATAACTATCAAATATAATTTAAATAAGCCAATGAATTCCCAAGATAGGTACATACATATATTTAAATGATAGTAGGCTCCTAGGCAACTTTCGGACAAGCATAAGCGATAATTGACAATCGGTTCATAAAGTGCTTATGTACATTCACATAAGCGGAAATTATAAAACAGATACATATTGACGAAATTTTGTTAAACAAATAAAATCCCTATATGTAGGTATAGAATCTAGTAGGATGTTAAACAAAAATTCTAAATTTGTATACAATTTTTTTAAGTTTCTTTACAATAAAAAAAAAATGTTTTTTCCTCTTCTAAACATTTTACATTTTTATTTAATTTTCTCACAATAAATTAACCATTTTCGAATTACACTCGCAGTTTGAATCCAATTTATTGTTATTAATATCAATGAAGTTTTTTCCAATTGTAATTCTATTTTCTTAGCCACCATTGTGCTCTCAAACTAAATATTTCCACAAGAATTCTATACAAAACAAATAAAAACTAATTTATTTGATTTCTCATACTCGTCTTTCTTATCACTCTTTCTCTTTATTTGTGTTTCCATATCGGTGATATCAATATGTTCTACATTAAGTTATTATTTCAAATATACATACATACATACATACATACATATGTTCGAATTAGGCAACTACATACAATAACAATTAATTCACTATCACAATAACAATTCTAAACATACAACTTAGAAACATAGCTGCAAGAGACGAAGAAGATCAGTTTGTTTGATATTATTATTAATAATAGATTAAGAAAATACCAAAAATAACTGCAAATGTTTGTTAATACATACATACATATGTACGTATGTATGTCAGTGTGTTTTATTGATGATGAACAGCATTGATCAGATGATGAACAGCATTGACAGTGACACGCATAAAGTACATGTAAGATTATGTGGGTGGCCAGATGGTGATAAAGAATTTAATTGAAGAAAACAGTAGTTGTCCGGAATTAAGCGATTCCAACTACTTTAAAAACAAAACACTATAATCTTAAGCTGATAAATTTCCTAAAAAATTAAGCCTAAAAAGCAGTTTAACACAAAACTTTCCACAAATCAAACTACTTATTTTGGGTCATTGTAAAACAGACAATTTATACCCGCTTTTGTTAAGTTGTCAAATTTTTGCTGTGTTAAACAGATTGACGTTAAAATAATTTTTTTAAGGCCCTAAACAATTTGCTTAATATTGAATGTGATTTTTTTTTACTTTTAAAATAAGTAAAATTTAACTCATTATTTAAGTTACTGAAATGCTTAATTAACCCAAATATTTTTGTCGTTTAAAACGTTTTTTTTTTCACTTAAGTTTTTAAAACAATAAACGAATTTTGTTTGTATAAATTACGATTAACTAGAACCTTAAATAAAAATCTAGGTCTAGGGCAGTTAAGATTATTTACAATATAAAAACTTTCATTCGAAAATAAAAAAAAAAATTATTTGTATTCAACAGCGAACGTGTTTAATACGAACAAGAAAAAAATACACAATTATTGTACATAGGTACAATAAATATAATTATTTAAACGATTATTTTGCTTACCCAACTATATTAAAATTAATCTACTTACATACATACATATTCAGCTTTTGCAATAATTTAGATTTGTAAATTCACAAAAAACGTACCTGGAAATAGATTGGAAAAAACAAAAAAATATAAGTTTATTATTTAAAAAAAACTATTTTTTTTATAACAATGTTATAAAATCTATACGTTTAATCATAGAGAACTAAACAAACCTGATATGTTTGAAAAAAAATTTATTTAAATTTTAACACGTAATCAAAAAAACAACTCACAGAAGTATTTTACAACATTGTATATAAAAATTATTATTTCAATATTTACTTTGAGATTAAGAATAAAAAGCGACCGCTTTTCTTATAAAAATTTTATTAGGAAAAATACATATTATAACCAAGATGCCAGATAAATTTGAAAATAATTTAATCTGGGAGCAAATTACGGCATTCGATATCGATTGAAAATAAAAAATTCTAATTGAAATTCCTTTACCAAATGCAAAGAAAACTCGCACGTTCGAACAAAATTTCGATCTATATCGAATGCCGTAATTTGCCTCCCGAATAATAAATTCTAGTAGAAACTCCGCTCTCAAGACTAATTAAACATTTTGGTAAATTTTTCAATTTTATATTTTATTTTTAAGTAAAACCAACGTTTAATGAATAATAAAAACATCTTTTGAAAAAATGTAAGACCTTCTTAAGACTCTAAAAAGTTTTTTTTATTTTCCTAAATATTATTTTTTTAACTCAGCACAGATTTTTAGACATCTGGCATCCCTTAATAGAGCATTTAACTGCACTTAACTTAATGTTTGATTCTTAAAATGTTCGAGACTTAAACAAAGTGGGAGGGAGGAGTTTAATTTAAATTTAAATGAACCTGTTATCTTAGAAAGTTAAAATTACGAAGAAAATAATGAATTTAAAATTATAGAAATTTTTTTTAATAAATACTTTAGGTAAATACCTGAACCATATAATTATTTTTTAAATAATAAGAACTAATGAAAATGTAATTTTCGCTTAAGAAAATCTTAAAAAAATTAATTATTTTTTTTACAGAAAAATTCAATAAAAATGGATTTTTTATAAAAGTTTTTCTTGCTTTAAAAAACTGAAAAAAAGGTAACAAAAATTTTTTTTTTAAATTTCTATTATCATAAAAGAAAGAATTTTCTTTATTTCGAAATTATTAGTTTGATACATAGTATTTTTAAGTGTTTGTGGGCACCTCTTTTGATTTAAATGTTCTTTTTTTAGTTGCAAAAAATAACGCAAAGAAAATGGAAAAAAGCCTTTTTATATTTTAAAAGGGCTTAATGGTGGATTTCAAATGAAACGTGGCATTAAAAAACATAAGTTAAACACTTCCTTTGCGTTTTAAATACATACATACATACATACTTATAATTTTCCTTATTTTGTTGTTGTTGTTGCTTTCTTGCTACCTACTAAACAAACAAAGTGGCAAATATGGATGTACATAGGAATATTGTCTTTTTACGCTATTCCCTCCCACAATTAAGCAGAATATTGTTTAAAGCACTCTTATAATAGTTAAGGCTTTCTCTCTCTCTCTCTCTCTTTCTCTCTCTCTTACTATCTTACAGTTAAGCTTCTTGCATTTAAAATTGCACTGAGAATATTTTTTGCAATATTTTCTTTATAATATATACATAAATTATACATATTGTACCTATTTTTTTAATGTTTAGAAGAGAGAGCAATTTGTGCCCAGCCATCACGAAGGTTTAATTTAAAAATTATGATAATATACATACATACATACATGCATACATACATATTTATAACCAAACCTTATTTAAAATTTTGCATGTTTAAGAATGATTTGAATAATAAGAGAATTTCTAATTAATAATAAGAAGAAAACTGTTTAATAAAATTCATTGCACCTACATACCTAGGCTCATTTTGTTATATTATGTAGGTACCTACATACCTACATGATAACCTACATATGGTAAGAAAATCAATAACATAATTTCTTTTAATTAAGTTTACATTTATTTTCAATTTGAATACCTAAAGATTACATTTTTAATTGGTTTAGGAAAATTTCTCTTGTCAAACTTGTTTTCTTAGGTCAATGTTAAGTTAATTTCAAACTTAAATCTTAAACCTTTTGTAGGTACAAGGTTTGAGAATCAAATGTTAAAACCATTTTATTTTATGTTGGCTGGGTAAATATTATTTATGCAAAGGCATGTAAGTGTTTGTTTTTTTTTAATATAATTTTTATGTACATATACCTACATACATATGTACATATGTAGGTACAACAACTAAAAAAGAATTGAAAATAAAAATAATGATGAAAAAAAACTGCACTATTAGCACACGTTTTATAGGTTAATGACACAAAACCAAATGAAATAATACACAATAATAACAAAATAATTTTCATGTGAAAAGGCCAATACAACTGCAACAATAACAACAAAAATATATTTACCGTTTATGCATACACATGCATTCATACAAATAATATTATAACAAATTGTAAATATGAGTAGGTAGTATATACAGTGATACACACACACACATCCATATGCATTCATACATATTTACGATAGTTGTATTCAAATGCAATCCAAGAGCATTTTAGTTCAAGTGCACGTGTAGAATTTTTATTTATTTTCGATTTAATACCTTTTTTTTTTGTTGCTAAAATTTTGTAAAATAAAACTTAACATTTTTGTGGGTATTATATGAAAAATAGTTGTTGTTGTACTTATATCTACAATTTATATGGGAAAATATTGTTGGACCTAACGAAAACAAGAAGAAAAAATAAAAGAATTTTTTCAAGTTTAGCAAAACAACGAAAAAAAAAACTTAAACCTTGTAATAAAAACCATGTAAATAAAATAAATATTTCAGTTAAGACACGAAATACCCAATGGTTAATATTGAATAATAATAAGTGAAACAAGTAAAAAAGGCAAATAAAAAATCTTCTGAACTTAAATAAAATAAAAAATTGTTAAATTAAATGCACCCCAAATAAAATTTAAAATACAAACTATTTGTCATTCCATCGCTAAAAGATACAAATCGTAAAAGTTTAAATTTATTTCGTAAAATTTGAGACGAAATTTTTTATTATTAAAGCAAAAAACCTACAAAAAATGCATTCTTTTTTCAAAAATTTTCATTAAAATTATGCAAAATTAATTATCAGCCTTTTGCACTTTATAGGTTTTTTGACGGCGACTGCCTCGAAAACCATCAAAAGCTTATCTGTGTGAAGGTTAACAAAATGACCCTTATACGAGTAGTATGAGAATCTATTAGTTAAAAGTGTTTTAAATAGAAATTTTTAAAATTCCAATAATTAAATGTGTTTTTTTCTTCTCTATTCGTTGAAATTGCTCAGCTTTTTTAAGGTCGTTAGCAGAAATTCTTTTAAATTCTTTAGAAGGCAGAATCTATTTTGAATTGCTTTAGTTTTAAATAACTGTGTGTCTTAAGTAAATCAAGAAAAAAAATGTTTCAAGAAACAGGACGTTTTGGCAGAAGGTAATTAATAAATAATAAAAGAAATAAATTTTGGTTTAACTGGTCATAAATAGATTTTAACAAAAGTGTCGTTATCAAAGTCGATGAAAAGTTTTTTTCTAAATGCTAAATTTACGACAACGAAAATATGAAATAAATTAAAGTTTTATTGTTGTTGTTAGGTCGTTTTGAAGTAAAAGACACAACCAAAAATGTTACGACAGCCACAATGGAAATATGACCGAACAAAATTAAAAAACTCTTTTACGATTTCAGATTTTTTTTTTTTTTTGTTTTTCTTAAAACCTTGAAATTATTTATTTTTATACTTAAACCAACGCCTTCTCAATATAAGAAGCTTTTCCACATCTTTAAGCTGATTAAAGACGACAAGTTTAGTTTCCAAAATTAAATTTACTTCTTTAGATGCGTCTCAGAAAATTTTATTTTAACCCCCATATTTATAAAGTTATCAAAGGTTTATAAAATCTGTCTTATAAACCATTAATAATATGTTTTAAATTGTTTCTGAATATGGATGGTTAAAATATTCTACAAATTTGAGGTTGTTTAGGGTATTTCTTTTATGAACAATTGATTCTCGGTAAACTATTTCTTTCCGCATGGCTAACCTCTTTAAGTATTCTTAAAGTCCATTTACTTAAAATGTACAATTGCAAAGCAATGCTTATCAGTGTTTTTAAATTTTCGATGGGCCGAAGATCTTAGCAAAGAAAGATATCAGTTTTGTTCTATAGTTTTAAGGGGTGAATTGAAACATTAAGTGTTACTTTTCGTTGTTGTTGTTTTTGTTTGTTTTTTCAATAGGATAATGAGACAAATGTTTTCATACGGAGTTCCTGGTTTTTTTTTTTAAATAGATTTGGACTTAACACACATGTGTGACAACATTGAAGAAGCAACGTGCAACTGTAGCTAGATTTATTTAGAGTCTAATGTCTAAAATATATCTTTATCTTAAAAGGAATATACATAGGTATATACAAACATACATAAGTACATTTAATATGTATAGCGAATGCCGATGTTTGTGTTTGTACATAGTTCTTTACAAATTGTTTCACTTTAGGCAGCTACAGATAAAGCCACTGCCATTTGTATAAGTCCTTAATGTCCTATTCTGCAAGTTTGGGATTGCGGGTTTGATTTTAAACAAACATTCTGGTTAGAATATTAGAAATTCATAAATAATTTATAAATATAGAATATGTGAATTATAGATTTTTAAATAAATGTTCACTGTAAATAATTTATGTAAAATAATAATTAATAAAAATATTTACTTTTTTTCAAATTTTTTAAACTAATTTTTCTTATTCACATTGTTTATTTAAGAACTTTGATACCTGAAATAAATAACGTTTTCCTCCCAAATTTTCTTCACAAAACAATCATTTAACAATGACATAAATGCCAAAAATAATAATAATGAAAATAAGCCACACAACAACATATTTTTAGTATAGACCTACATATGTATGTATGTATGTATAGATGTATGTAGGTATTTCAATTTATATATTTAAAATAATTACACTCCCCTTTTCAAGACCCCTTCCAACAGAAGTTGTCAAAGAGTCATATGTGATATTTTTGGCTATAAGTGACAGCAACAACAACAACAACATCAACAACAGCCATAATAAATTTAAGAAATAAAAAGAAAATAAAAAAAAACATACGAAAGAAATATTATGATTAACTTTCTCCATGTTAAGAGCACAACACGTTTTAACCCACAACACAAAAATATAAATAAAAACTAGTTATGGATAAAACAACAACAACTAACATTAAAACTGATTGCAGAGAAAGAAATGTTTGTTTGGAATTTTATATCCATGAGTGAGTGAGTAAATGGTGGCATGATTTCAGTACATTTACAATAAGTGTTACCGTATTTAACTTAAAAAAAAACAATTTTTTTTCAAATATGTACAAATATTTATCAATCGAAAACGTCATTTGACTTTGTGCAAAAAAAATTGTTTCATAGCTGTTATTTCAATAAATTTACGTTTATCAAATAAGAATAATAGAAATAGAGAAATTATTTACACTTGTACATAGGTATATACTTAAGTATGTAGGTATGTTAATTTTTAAGTAAAGTGAAGTATGTAGGTAAAAACAAAAGCACCACTCCATTCTTTAGATTTTCTATTTTTTTATTATAAAACAGGTAAAACTTAAAAAGATCGATTGTGTCCTTCTTGAGTTTGGTCACTTTGGCAATATTATTATTAACTGCTTAATGAGCGTTTAGGTTCCTTTTGGGTGTACCGAGCAAAATTTTGTAGGCGCATTTGCGTTAAAATAGAACTAATTTTTCTTTTATAAAATTTGCATAAATATTGATTAAAAGCAATTTTTTTAACAAATCTAAAAAGCACAGAAATAAACGTTTTTAAATAACAATATTACAACAACAAAAATTGCATTAAAATATAAGTTTATAATTATGCAGAACATTTTGTCATGTGGCAACACAAATAAAATATATGAACAACTGAATTAGAAGACGGTAACTCTTCTTGTACACACGCTGTGGTATGCGACTGCGGCTGTTACTATAAACAACAATATGATTTCTAAAGCTACGATTTATTTTTCTATTTTTGGTTACAAAAAAAAAACATTAAATCAAGAAGAAAGTGATATTACTTACACGTTTATTAGACAACAGACCAATAAATTTTACAGAAAGCAACAACAACAACTACAGCTCAGAGAAAAAAAACAATAAATAAAAGAGGCAAGAGAAGATGAAAAACACCATATAATTGAGTTGGGACTTGGTGTCTTTGGTATGGAACAAGTGAGAGTAAGAAAGAAATGTGAATGAAAGTTATTTTTTTAGAAAGAAACAAGAAGAAAAAAATACAATGATTTGAGACATAGGAAAGAACAACTTTTCTGATTTTGATATTTAAAAACCCGTTTCTTTTGGTTATTTGGAAAAAAGAACATTTTCTTGGAAGACATTAAAGTGAAAGCGTTGTAAGCTTTAATGTAAGTATCTATGAACATGCATATGTACATACGTACATATGTATGTATGTATGTGTGTCGTCGTGTTGAAAGTGGGCGACAAAAGCTATTGGTTTCCTGCACTTTAAATAAATTATTTTAGGAAATATTGAATTTTTGTTATCCATTGAAATCTATAACTTAAAAACGGTTTGACCGATTTTGCTATAATATATTTGCTTAAGTTCAAGTCTGGTTTTTATGGAGATTCTAATGTGTACAATATAAACAGATTTTGTCACACAAACTAATAATGAAACCCGTCTAGAAAAACGTAGCATTTCTACGTAAACGTATAGGTACGTTTCACAAATTTTATTTTGTGTCCTTATTTAAGAAGAACCAAAGTTTTAACGAATTCGTAATAAAATGATATTTTCGTTTAAAACTTTAAGCCATTTATAAGAACACGCGGTAAGAATCGTTTGGTTTATTGTGAATTACATTCAACTGTTATCATTTTTATTTAAAGTTAATACCTACATATGCATACATACATACATACATATGTATGTATGTTTGTATATGGGACATTTATGTGTTTTTTAACTGTCAAAATATGCAGCATTACGATCATTTACAAAACATTTACGTTTGACTAATGCAACTTTTAGACATCTTTTCTTTTTTTCTCATGACAAATGACCATTTCCTAACATCCGATCAACACACAAACATTTTTTTTCCATAAAATAATCTTGTTAATTATTGTTTCGTCATGTAAAACAGTCAGGCATGCATGAAAACTATTCTTTTTGTTTTACAAGTACTAGTTAAAGGAAAAAACACACTCTTTTCTCTCTTTCTTTTTTAACCAACAATAACACTAATATGCACTGCTCTATTATTATATGTATTGAAGAACTGCATATCTGTTGTATTCTTATTCTGTTCCTTTTCCCTAATATGTATGTATGTATGTATGTATGTAAGTACATATACATATAAGCACTTATCACATACTATAAAAGCATGAACAAAACAATGAACAACTACTGCAACAATAAAGAAAATAAAAATGACATAATAAAAATATACATACAAACATACATACATATGTACATACATATGTATATTGTAATAAAACTGCAGCAAACTAAAAAAATTCTTGGGGTAGGTTTTGGAATATAATTTCTTCTCATTACAAAAGAAAAATTAATAATAATAATAAAAACAATAACCATCTGCTGATGCAGTTGCTGTGGTTCATGGTGCATTTGCATGCACACATACATATGTACATACTTATGTTATTATTAATGTATGTATGTAGAATGTGATATCACTTTAAAGATAAGTGCTTAAAATTTTTTATATATAAAGTTTGACATTATTTTAAGTATGTAGGTACCTACTATGTATATGGAGTTTAAGAATCGCAAATTAAGAAAAAATGTATTCATATACATTTATACATACATACATATGTATGTATGTATGTACATACATATGTACACATGTTTGTATGTATGTAGC
Organism: Paykullia maculata; assembly: GCA_003055125.1. Classification (NCBI taxonomy): domain Eukaryota; kingdom Metazoa; phylum Arthropoda; class Insecta; order Diptera; family Rhinophoridae; genus Paykullia; species Paykullia maculata. Next base: position 16,724 of record NDXZ01002157.1, read on the forward strand.
TGGGCCTTTAAAAACATTAAAATAAATAATTGTTTTTGCAGTATATAACATAACAAAAACAACTTATAATTCATTTGCAAATACCATGTACTTACATATTACAAGTTCATGTATGCAAATTTTTTACACACACATAAGTATGTAAATACACGCATGCTCTCATGTTCTTAATGGCACACATACACTTGCTAATACATGTATATATGTATGTATGCATATGTATTTGCATTTTAAAAAATAACCAACTTACATACATACATACATACATATCTGCAAATAATCACATGCATGCCTAAATGCAGGCATGTTAACACACAATTTATAAATACTTATGTACCCAGTATTGAAAATGTGTAATTTCTTTTAGTGCAAACAACAAATTGCTATAAATAATAAATACATATGTAACGATAAATGTAAAATAATATTGATCTTGTTTATTTAATAAGAAACAGAAAACTAAAGGTAGGTATAATTTATTTTAAAAACACAACTTTATTTTAATTTTTGACATTCAACAGACTTTCAAGTTAATTAGTCTTATTGGTTTTCTTTTCAAATGAAAATTGATTTAGTTTTTTCTTAACTTGAAAAACTAGTTTTCTGGTTTTTATATTTAAGAAAGAAAAAAAAAACAATATACATACATATGTACATACCTACCTACCTTTAAGAAAAAAGTTTATTACAATAGAAGTAAATAAAGAAGTAAAAACACATGACAAACCAACATTGATGTGGAAAACAAAACAAAACATATTTTAGTTAATTGTAATTCAATAAACATAATTTTAGATGGTCTGGTGAGCTAGTCCGCTAGTCCGAGGGTTGCAAGTTTGATTTTTGATTCTTAGCTGTTACAGTCAAACGGGTACTAATCCTAAGTAACTCTGCAATTAATAGTACATATACATACATACACACATAAGTACACACATATGTACATATATAAATAATTTAATTCTTTAAGCTCTCTGTTTAATAGAACATTTGCAAACAAGCAAACAATCAAAATAAATAATGAGCGAATAAAACAACTGAACGATTAATCAACCAACATATGTGCATGAGAGTGCAATGACTACTAACAAAATAATATAAAAAACAACAACAACAAATAAAACACATTTTTTTTTGCCGTTAAAAGAAAAATAAATAAACGAAAACAAAACATGTTTTATGGAGGTAATAGTTCGTCCACCCCATATTGTTGTAATTTTGCCTTAAAATACATACATATGTATATATGTATGTATGTATGTATGTACAATGTTGTAGTTGTTTGCATATTAAAACAAGCTTAACGTAATTATAAATCTAAATTAAAAAAAAAATAATCATATACATACATACATATGTATGTATGTGAGTTGTTTATTAAACAGTTTTTTTTTTGGAAACTTTGTTTTATAAACCTTTAATTAATTTAAAAATTGATTATGAATACGGCCAAAGATCTTCAATATTGAATAAATTATTCTCATGTTCATATGTACATACATACATACATACATATTTATTATATGTATTAAACATTTTTAAAACACTGCCCCAATTAATAGCTCCCATAAAAAAACTTTTAGACATTATTGTTAATTGTTTGCTACCTCTTACATATTTTGCTCTTTCCTTTCTTAATCTTAAATGTCAATCTTCCATTTCGTCCGTCCTTTTATTTCTTATCTATTTTTTATTCTTATTATTTTTTAATTGCCATCACTCTAGCCTTTCGAATTGACCTATTTCAAAACACATTTAGGATTTTTTTTAAAGTGGTTGGCAACAATAAGATTTCAATTAATAAAACTCGCCAATGTTAAGTTAAAACAAAATTTTCCTATAAATTATCTAACCTTTAATCATGTACAACCTGTTTTAATAAAAAAAAAAGTAAATGAATTTTATTTTGCCAGAATTCTTCATGTTTATTTTTTATATAAATTGGCCAACAACAATCATAAAACTATCCAAGTGCAAAAAATGTCCTTCATATTAAGTAAATTTGCAAAAAAACGCAACAGCAACAACAACAACAACAAATGTACTTGTTTATTTTTAAATAACAACAAAAACGAATCAAACACATGATGACTTTGACCGCTTGTTCGTAAAAAATGTGATTGGGTTCTTATTAAGGCAACGATTGCACTTCGTAACAGTGTTGTCGTCGGTTGCATTTCATTGCACTGCACTGCAGCAAACGAACAAGAAACAAAACACCAGAACCTAAAGAAGCAGCAACAAATACGACAACAATAAAAATAAACATAACAACAAACAATTTATTGATGCATGCATGCATGCATTTTAATATAAAACTGCATAAACACAATTTCTCTCTTGCTGTCTCTAAAACATTGGCTCTCTTTCTCCTTACACAACAACTACAGATATATTTTTATGCTCTTTTTGTTTATATGGGTAAGTCTCTTTTTATTTTTAACGAATTTAGGTTACGAGTGTAATATTTGACCTAACGTAAGTGCATCATTGTCACGGAGGACAAGGTAAAATTACATACACACATACATATGTTCATATGTATGTGAGTATGTACGAATGTTTTTTAAATCATGTAAATGATGTTATTTTTCGTAGAGGAATTTTTGTATATACTATACACATACATACATACATACATACATATGTATGTATGTAAATAAAAAATTAAATTTTTCATATTTCTGTTATAAAAAAATAAAAAAAATTCTAATTTACTTTCAATAAAATGCGAGCGACCTGGTCTAGTAAAATGTGTTCTAGTTGTTGTTTGTATATTCTCATCTGACCCTGTCCTAAATTTTCTTTCAATATGTTGGTTTATGTACATATGTATATACAGCATTGCTGGGTTAAATGGGTAAAGTGTTCAAATGTACATACATACATACATACATACGTATAGATTGCAGTTGGTCAAGGACGCAGTATCAAGGCTAGTCAAAAGTCACATAAAAGCAGACGACAGTAAATAAACAATTTAAGGAAAGAAAATCTTATTTTGGAGGAACAAACTTTAAACAATTTAAAGAACCGATCTATTTATGTTCTATTTTTAGGTTGTGTTTGATTTTTATATTTTTTTAATTGGAAATGACGATCTGTATCCAAATTAAGCGAAGCTGCTGAACATACTACTGTATGGATGGTATGTAGTTCCGATTCTTAATAATCTAATCTGGTTGCACTTAATATGACTATGACTCAATGGGTATCCTGTTTAAACGATCCTTAACGAAAATCTACAGATGTTTTTCCTAAAAATCGTATTCAGGTTTTCAAGAAAGTTCCAATTCAAAAAGCCGTTTTTTATGTTTCCTGAATTATCTACCACTTATTTTCAAAGATATTTTGTTGAACAACAATTGTTTTGATATTTTAAATTATAAATTTCCATTACAGAAAAGGTTCTTAAAATTGGAGTGCTGATCTAATAAATCCAAAAACTACTTATAACGACTGGCAGTCAAAAGATAAAAATGTTAAATTTTTTTCTCGCTGCTTAATTTATTTATTCCAATAGTTTAAATACACTTTTAAATTTGTCGTTAGGCAGTTGTTGTAAACGTTATGTTGTTGTCAAAAGATTTTTTTTTCGGGAAGAATACTTTAAGTTGGTACAACTTTCGCCCAAACCGATAACTTTTTTCCTAAATGAAAAGTCATGGCAGAATCAATACTTAAAATGTCCCAAACCTATCCTTAATAAAGCTTAATTCAATTATGTCATATTTTATTTTTTTATTTTTAATTGCAGAGTCAGAGAGAACTTAAATTTAAATTAAATTTGTTTTTTCTTTTTTCAAATTCCCCTTTTTGAAACTCACCTGATGATATGGAATTAGCTGATTCAGATCTGGGTGTATGATGCATCATACTACTGTTATTAAGATGATGGGGATGGTGATTATTTAATCCATTACTAATTATACTGTGAATGCCAATGTTGGCATGTATGACCTGGCCATTTTGTGATGCCTGTAGCGAATTCAACTGTTGGGCATTGTTCACAATATTGGGGCCATTGATACTGACAGACAAACTAGCAACTCCTCCACCACCACCACCACCACCAACACCCATATGACCATTAGAGTGATGGCTGCTGCCATTACTGTGGTTACTGTTGCTATTGTAGTGGTTTTGAGTGTGACTGTGGTTATTAACTTGACCATTGCCATTTCCTCCCAAGCCATTGAGATTTGTCATGCCGGGCACGCCACCGATATTATTTCCATTACCGGTTATGTTTGTATTTAGCGAGCCATTTGTATAATTTTGACTATTATTTAGGGAGGAGGCATTGTTGGAGTTGGATAAAGCAGACATAGGTATAATGGTGGTTTGGGCTGGGAATGACGAGGCACATCCCTGCAAGGATGTTATAACACTGTGCTGATGACTGTTATTGTAAGCGGCTGAATCATTGCACAGCCACATTTCCTGATCGCCATACAATGGCGAGTCCAATGATGAAGGCGACATATTTATATCTGACGATAAGACAAGACCATTCGAGGAGGATGTTACTTCTGATGAGGACTCTTCGAGCAGTTTTAAAGCGGCAAAACCGCCATTATTAGACCAACGTCGTTTCATCATTTGGAACGGCTTAGATAAAAAAATCAATCCTCTCTTTTAGCTTGTAGGTTAAGGATTGGACAAAAAAAAAAGCTACAAAGGGGAAAGATATTTTCAATTTTGTTTTGTTTTCTTTTTAATATTTCTTTTGGCCACAAATTACACATATTTTTTTTTTTTTGTCAGATGGTAAAGAAAAGATTCTTTTTGCGTCTTTAGTTTTATTCTAAAGCACAACTTTTTGTTAACAAACATTCAATTTGAATTGTTCTTTTTGTTGTTGTTGTTGTGTTTGTAAATTAAAGAGTTTCATAATGATGATTAAGCAAAGCGTTTTTTGTTTGCTTTTTTTTTCGTTTTCTTATAAATATAAATAAAAAAAGTTTATAACAATAACCGGTGTATGTATGTATGTGTATGTGTGTGTGTGTTTCTAAACCGGTCTTAAAGACTTAAAATTGGTACCACAAAAAGTCAAGTCAAGTTAAATTAAAAAAAAAAAAATCAACAAATTTATAAAAACAATTTATTCAAAGCGTGATTTCTGAGACTACTTGCCAATTCTTTTTTTGCGCGACTTTTCAAATCTGTACTATAATAACAACGCACACACGCACACACACACACACACATACATTATTAACGTAGCCTTAAAAAAACGCTTATAAAGCCAAGTTAACAAATACCTATGTCGAATAGATGTACATTAAAAAATAAATTAAAATAAAAATTAGGTACCTATATTCGGCAAAAGCGTTTGATAGACACCCTACTACTTGAAATGTTTTATTTTTAAAGATATCGTTAAAGATATTACTTTAAATGTATAAATATGTATAAAAGAAAACAACTTTATTTTAAAAATTAAAAAGCATTTTTATTCCTTGGGATAAGTTTTAATCAGACTGTGGGCGACAAGTTTTAGCAAAATTGCAAAGAATCTAAAGTTTTACTAAAGCTTATTATCATTATCTCTGGACATATGTACTTTTCGTGTTTGAACGAAAAATAAAAATCAACAAAATTTGTCAAAGTAAAGCTCTTACAGGCTTTTAAAAACTTGCAAACTTAACTACGATAAGAAAAATCGATAAGTTTGCTGCAACACTATAAAAAATAAGTTGCATTTTAATGCAGGTCAACAACAATAACATGCAAATTAAAGCAAATCGATGAAAAAAAATGTTCAGCCTTAAAGAATGAAAATTTTTCAGAAAATTATTATAAAAAAAAAGAGGAAAACATGTAAACTTATCTGGAATTGTGGCAGAGTTAAAGCTAAAATCACTGCTGTCGATGTTTAGTGAACAGTCAGAGTTGTATTTTATGGTGGTGTTACAAAGACATAAAAATATGAACAAAAAAAATTAGAGAGACAACCTTAAAAAGGTCGGCTCATTTGTGTGGCCACAATATTTTACATGACTCTTAATGACAAAAATAACAAAAACTCTCACTGTAATTTCACACAATAATTAATAACAGCCTTTGAAAAGAAAACGCAGAAAAAACTGTAAAATTTAAAAGGGCGGAAGAAGAGTTTGGCAGATTGTATAGAAAGAAGTTAGATAGACACATAACGAATACATATACATACATACATACATACATATATACAAAATTATTTAATAATCATAGGTACAATGTAAATAATGACTAAGAAGATCAAGAAGTAAATATGAGAAACTTAACATACACATACGCTCACACACACACACACACATCGTTATTATTACTATTAGTATGAATGTTTAAAATATTAACTACTAATACATACACTAAACTAGCTATACATAGTTTGTTGTTGTTGTTGTTGTTGTTCTATAATAATAAGAATACATTATGGTCATTAACAGAGACAGCAGACAGGTCGTAAGCAGCATTATTATAATTGACTCTTCACAACGATGAAACGACAAGCGACAAATAATTTTCAAATCAACCAACCAAAAAATATATGTATGTACATATGTAAGTATGTAGGTATATGTATGTATGTTTGTATTTATATGAAAATAAATAAAAATATATACCTACAACTTGTTCATAGTACGAAAATATAAATGAATTTCATATGTATATTCGTGTAATTTAGAATGAAAAGTAAAAAAAAAAAATGTTTGTTCTTTTTTTTTTTGTTGTTGTGTTGTTTTCGACTACTCAAACAAGTTTTTCAGGCGGTAAATCACGTCACGTTGCGTTCCACCATTCTTTAACAACAGCAACAACAACAAAACGACTTGTTTAGTTTAAAAAGAAAATAACAACAGCAGCAACAACAACAACAAGAACAACACGGCCAACTAACATCTAACAATAATAGATAAAGGTTATAATTTGTATTAAAAAAAAAACAGCAAATTTAACTAAAACGATTAGTTATAGTTTGTATTTTATTGTAGAATTAAAAATGTTTAATAAATTTAAAAAATTAACTTGATTTTATATGTTTAAAACAAATCGCTTTAGAAAATTCTTTACGTGTGTTGAACCTAAAAGTGCAAAAGTTTAAATTCCATTTTTAAGTCTCGTATATTAAAACAAGTTTGGTTTAAAAGTTACATATTTCTTACAATCATATGTAGGTACATTTATAATTAAATTAAATTTTTCACTGTCAATGGCAAACCTTTTTTTATATAAAAATGTCAGAACCAAATTGGAGCATAAAAAGTTTTTATTTTTTCGATTCCAACTTTGCATTGGGGGGAAAATATGTATGAATTGAGTTTACCTGAGGACCCTACTAAAGGGCATTGTGGCTGTTGAAGATCTAACTTTAAAATCTAATCTTGACTTTACATTTGGTAAAGCATTGTTAACATAAAGTACGTTTACACTTTAGAAACATATACATGTGTACATATGTGTGTATATCTACCGTTATTTTATTAAAACCATTAATTAGTTAAAACATAGTTATTTATTAAAAAAGTCTTTGGTTTGATTTGTTCTTGGTGATTTTTAATGCAACTTTTTAACCTGCCGTCAATCGCGGGGGGTGTAGATTACACCCCACCACTTATAATTTTTGCTATATATGTTTAGGTCGCAGCTTTTCTAATAAAAATTTTATGTAAATCTATCATACCTATTTTTTGACAAACATTTTTTAGTTTGAACTCTATTTGCGCTTATAGTTGTGAAAAATAAACAGTTTAGCTTTTGGGGTGTAAAAAGCACCCCGCGAGTGACGACGTACAAAAACAAGTGCACGAGTAAGGACGGGTTAAGAAAGCCAGCACCAGGACTAGTTAGTATAAAACATTTTTAAAGGCATTTGAAGCTTAAAATCTTTGGATGAAAATAAATATTAAGGTTTTAAGATTGTCTTTGGCTACAGACAGCACTGTGCACCCAAGTTGAGAACCTTGACAATCTTGTTTAAGCAGATTAAAAACCAATGCAGCAGTATCAAAACACATACAAATGAACATACATATGTACATATGTATATTAGAGAGATAATTTACAACAAAGAAATATTGAATGTACATATTTAACACAGGATTTAATAAAAACTTTTATTTATTCCTGTTTTTTCATACCATTTATCAAAGGTGACAAGGGTATATGTAAGCAAGAATCTCAGGGAAATTTTTGATTGTTTGATACCAATAACGGGTCCGTAGAACATTAGGGGGCTGAGAAAAGTTGATTTTAACAGACTGACAGACAGGCAGACCGACATGACTAAATCGATTATCCTATCTATAACGATTCAAAATATATATACTTTTTAGGGTCGCAAATAAAAAAATGTAGAAATATACATACATACATACATATATTGCATAAAAATCATGCAACGTTCATCCTGCACCCAAAAATGAGAATGTTTTTGTAGATGTTTTTCTAAAAAGTGCGTTAAAGTGGCTATAAAATGGTCACAAGAAAAATTTGTAAAAAAAAAACTCATACATACATACATATGTATGTAGATAACACAAGTGCCGAGGTGTTGTAGTTGTATTTCAAAAAAGGTAATAAATATGTAGTTCTTTTCGAAAAAGTATAAATTTTTTAACAAAACAATAAATTATGTTTTAAATAGAGACAACATATTTTTACATTCTCACAGAGGAATATGTACAAGACAGTGATTTATAAAATGGGCAAAAAAAATGGCGCTGGCTCTTGTTTATATACATATGTATGTATGTCTGTTTGTTTGTTTGATTGTTGCTGCTATGTTTGCATGTATGTATGTATATGTAGTATATGCAGAAGAGAGGTTAGTGTATGCAAGTCATATTATAAAGCACAGTTGAATGACATTATTATTATTTTTGTTGCTGTTTTGTATGTGTTTTCTTTATAATTTTTGACATTCACAATAAAAACAAACGTCATTTGCATTAAACAAAAAACATTTTTCATTTGTTTGTCTATAGGTATCTCCATATGTACATACATATGTATGTATGTATGTACATATGTAATCTATACAAAATTTTGTTTAAATTACTTTTTTGCCCCCCGGTCGACATACATACATACATACATATGTATGTGTGTACATACATATATTAAATATAATATGAATGTATGTATGTATGTAAGTTTGTATTATCTAAAAAATTAATTAGAATTAAATAAGCTACATACATACATACATACATGTACGGATGATGGGTTTTGTACATATGTATGTAAATTACTTTTTAATTTTCGGGTACTTTTTCCTCCTGTTAATTCCTCCCATTGCTTTTTATCTCCGCCACCGGACTTTATCTACATGCATATGTATATATGTACATACGAACGAGTATAACACTGACCGACCTTGATTTTTAATCAGCAACAAATGAAATGCACACACAAAAAAAGTAAATTAATTTTTGTCAAATTTATCTGCAAACAAATATACATACACACATACATACATACATACATACATACATACATATGACATTTAAAAAACACGACGCAATTAATGCAAACAATCATTTTGCAATCTCTCTCTTCTTTCTTTTGAGAATGAAACATGAAAGTGACGCATTACAAAAAGAAATCAAATACAAGGACAACAACAATAATTATAATCAAATATTGTGTTGCTGGTTGGTTTGTTTGTCAGTGGTGCAGTCAATTTTAAGAAGTTTTGTATCGATGATAAATCGCATTATTAAAAACTACCTAAACGCATACAAATAAAATAAAAAATAATAAAAAAAAGAACAAAAATACAAAAAATAATAAAATAAAAGACGGTGTGTGTTGGGGTCATTGTCATCTAAGTTCGTTGGATGACAAATAACTGCTTAAGTGGTGGAGGGTGTGTTGGGGGGTTTTTTGTTGTTGGTTGTTTTAAATATTTTTTCATTGTATTTGAATTGAATTTGGCATTCAAAAAACTAGATTAAGTGTTAAAGTATTCATAAGGGTTAACCGGTTATTCGTTTATTGTTCTGTCGTATTAGTTTTTGGGTTAACAAAATAATTTGATTCCAAATAAATATATAAAACCATAAAAATATTAATAAAATTTAAAATATGTACATTAACGAATTAATGAATAAAACTAAACTTCCAATAACAAGTAACCATAAACAATTTTATAAAAATTTTTTTAAAAAATTAAGCTTTTTCAATTAAAACAGCCAATAATTATTAATTAATTTTTTATGTGCAACATTTTATTGGACACACGTTAACAGCATGTAACTGACAATTTGTTCTCTTCGTCAATAGACAAACGATTTCTCCATTGTCAATTGTAAATTATCAGTTACGTGCTGTCAACGTACATATATACATACATACATATGTATGTACATATGGCAATAGATTTGTTTTTAAGGATATTTGACATTAAAGTTATTAGCGAAAAACAAAATTTTGTAAAATAATACCTTTAATTGTATATTAATTTATTTAAAAGACAAATATTAAACAATGGGTAATATTTAACTGTATTTTTATTTATTTTTAAAGATTTTAATTTTTACTTTTTAGATAAACAACATTTAGCAAAAATTTTAATTTAAAATAACCGAATAACCGATTGTTTGCAAAATTTTAAAACAAGAACGTTTTTTTTTTTTTGGTTTTTGATTTTTGTCTTCTACTCACACAAGTGATTAATCGAGTAACTTATATTTTTCCAAAAAATTTTGAATTGCTTTAACGAAAATCAAAAAAGAATGTTTTAAAGTATTATTTATTTACTTCAATAAAATAATTTTTAAAACTTTATTATATAAAAGCTAAAAAAAACAAACCGACTAATCGGTTACGTATTTCCTTTTTGCTGTTGCTAACCGTAACAGCTGACTGTTACCCCTTAACAACAAAAATAAAGCAAAACACCAGAAGCACACGTTTTAGTCATTAAACAGTATTAAAAAAAAAATTAATGGTCTTGGATTAACATTTAATTGGGTAACCGGTTATTTTAAAGCGATTACTCTTACTTGCGAAGAGAAAAAACGAAATGGTGAGTAGAGATTTTTATTATTAAATTAATTTAAACTTATACGTTTTATATATTTTTATTTTTGCCCAAATCTCTTAATAAATTATTCGATTAATCGATCAACTAATTCCTTTTAATCCTTAGAGCATAAAAAAAAACGTGCATTCATTCTTCTTTAAAAAGTGTTAATAATGGCGTGGCGATATGGGTGTGATTTGTGGCCGTTTATTAAGTGAAAACTTTTGTGATTTTTTATTATTAATTTATATATTTTTTTTTTGTAAATATTTCAGACATGACTAACATGAATTTAAAACATATTTGCAAATAAATAAGGATGTCGTTTAACAGACGGCATATGTTCATACATATGTATGTGATAAGAAAGGTTTGGTTTCGACACCGTCAGACCGATCGATGTTAACACATAAAGGTGTGTCTTTAAAAATTAACAAAAAATAAATCATTAATATTTAGTTAAAATTAAAAAAAAAAAACAAGATTTATTTGTTATTTTAAGATAGTAATTTTAATACTTAAAATAAATAAAAAAAAAACAAAATGAAGAAATTTGCAAGTAAGTATAAAATGCAACTCTGCGTTAAGTTAAGCAAGTCATACTCACAAAAATAAGTCATACCTATATTGAAACCTTTCACCGTTAATGTTTAAAAATGAAAAGACAGAAACTATAAGATTATTTAAATAACTTGTGTCTAAGTAGGTATTAAAAATATTAATTAAAAGCTATTTCGTTACATAATTCAAAGTCTGGCAACTTTCATATCACATTTCAATGTATTAGTACTTTGATTTAATAAAAAAAAAACTCTCAAGTGCTGTTTATCTTGATCTATTAACAATTGAAAAAAAACTTCTAAAAAAATTAAATTTTTTGCGTCTTTTTTGTTTATGTTAAACAATAAAACAATTTGGCCCTGATAATCTTAACTTTTTCCTGTTTGAACTTGTCTCTAATTATTATTATTTTTATCGCATTTTCGATTAAGGTAAAGTCAGGGGTAAATTTTGCGAATGATTTAATGGCAAAAAATTGCAATAAAAAATAGAAAATAGAAAAATACAAAAAAAATTTAAATTGTGTTTTTAATAAAATGAAAAAAAAAATAAATAATAATAATATTGAAAGGGCTTGGTTTGAAAATTCGAAACCTTTTTAATCCGAGATGTACTTTTTTAATTTTCAAGACACATCATTAAAGGGTTAACACACTTTAAGTATAAATAATTATATTTTATACGAATGTTTATGAATATCACGACGGGTTTCAAACCGACTCTAAAGGTTTTTTCTAAGTGTTTCTGTAAAACGTAACGAACAGAAGTAACAAACCTCGGTTTTGTTCTTAGGAAGCCCATGCAATTATATACTATTTTAAAAGTATTGACTCACATAATTAATTTAAAATAATGACTTCACACAATCCCTATTTGTTAGCGAGGGTGGTAATGACTTATTTTAGATCCTATTTGTAAGCGGATGGGCTAAGTACTTGCCTCCAATGGCATTGCCGTGTTAAAGTAATGGATTTAAATGCCAAAGGTAAGTAGTGCAGCTAATATTATTTGATCATTTGAACTCATTACAAAGCAATGCAAATTTTTGCTACATATGTATATATATTAACAAATAGTTTGCAGTGTTGAAAACCTAGCGATTTTAAAACAACATTGGAAAAACTTTGTTTAAAACTAAAATTTTTATAACTAAAATACATATATTTCTTTGCAAAAATTCCATTTATGATTGGAGAACTATTTAGAACCTATTAAAAAAATTAAAAAGATTTTATTGTTAAGAATTATTAAAAATTTTATTAAATAAACGCATCTTATTTTTTTTTTGCTTCCCAGCTCTCACATTAACACTTAGGGAGAATCTAATTTCATCAGTTGCTTACGGAAAAATATGTTATAAGAACCTTTTAAAATAAAAAATTTGCTTACGCTGATCCAACATGACTTGAGTATCTTTAACGACCCAAATGTACATTATGTCAAATCATAAGAAAACCCGCTACAAGTGAAAATTGTTTATATGAATTTTTTATAAGTTTGAAAGGTCTTACAAAACATGTGTGAATGTGAAATATACATATGTACATATTTCGTTTAAAGCCAGCTAAAGCCAAACGTATCAACTAATTCTCAATGTATACATTCACGGGACAGTAATTGTAACTTAGGTTGACTTTTAACTTTACGTTTATTAATTTTACTTGCAAAATGTATATTTTAAAAATTAAAAAAAAATTATCTCTAAAAATGTGTATTGTTATTAAAAATTAATCTAAAAGTCAAATAGTTAAAAAAAAATTATTAAAGATCTCTTTAAAATAATCTTAAATGTGAAAGCTATCGACGGTAGAATTTTTCAATTATTATATATAAAACTTTGAAGGGTATACCCGACCATCAGTTGATAACAAAATATGTCTAACATTTTCCTAATCAGATAAAA
>NDXZ01002161.1:0-11255 GCA_003055125.1 Paykullia maculata
TTTTTTTTTTTTTTTTGGTTTTTGGCCAAATTTTTTTGTCTACATATATAAAAATTAAATGGCGCATGTATGTAACCTGTATGTAACCGATTTGCCTGAAGTTTTTTCTGTTTGGTTTGTAATTTTCTAGAGACGGTTCGTATAAAAAAAAGGGGCGTGGCACCTCCCATATTTTCAAAATGGTGTCTTCACTAGTTTTCGAGATATTAAAAAATATATAGATGCATGTTTTTATTACTTCGTCATACAACCTTCATTGGCTTCATCACAACACACTTTTTTGAAAGTTGCCAAAGTTAGATGGGAACATAGGAAAAATGCGAAACAGAGCTTCAAGTAGAAATGAATGAATATATTTTTGTATACCTTAGTGTTTTTTTTAACTCTGTAATTTTCCTAACACCGATAATCCAATAACAATTGCAAAGGTTTTTAATGCAATTTTTGCAAGAACTCAAATCGTTTTGCACGCTACAAAAATTAATATGCTAATTTGTATTTTTTTTTATTGTGAAAATTTTAATTTTTTTTTTCTTAAAAGCAGAATATAAACTTAATTTAAAAATATAGAAAACTTAAAAAAAAAATGTTTATTCTACTCACAATATAAAAAAACCTTATTTTCCGTTACGCACGCTACAACGCATGGACCTTATATTTCATACCTAATTTCAATCTTTCCAAAATAGTAAGCAAAAAATTTTTTTACTAAAATTTAAGAAAATTAAATGAATAAAAATATGGCCTTCGATCGGACTATCTATATTAACACAAAATTAATGATATGATCACCTAAAAAATGTTAATATTTTGTATAATCTTAAGAGACCTGAGGTAGGGTAGGATTTGGTATTATTTTCTGTATTAATGATCATCGAAATTGATTTTGTTTCTTTTATTTATAAAATTAAACATCTAGTCTAATATTTAATTGAAAAAAAAATAAGTTAGATTAATTTAAAAATTTTTTAGCATATATATATTATAAAAATGAGGTGAAAGTTTGTTTGTCTGTTTGTTTGTTACGGCATCACGCCCAAACGGCTTGACCGATCTTTCTGAAATTTTGCACATCGGTATTTCTTATCCTGAAAGGAACATTCGCTATAAATATTTTTTTAGTTTTGAGTGGGCGTGGCCCCTCCCATATAAATCTTTTAGTTTGTATCGTATAACTTGAAATTTTATTAACTTAAAGTCTCCAAACTTTGTGTATGTTATGTCTATGGTAATGTACATAGTTACATTTAAAATGCACTTGAAGAAAAAAGTGGGCGTGGCACCGCCCATACGACTCAAATACATTTTACGGTATATCTTAAGAACTGTTACGGCTATGGTATTAAAACTTTGCATGATTAACTCTAATACCATTTTCCTCATTTAAACCAAAAATTGTGGGGATCCGACAAAGGGGTGTGGCACCGCCCATACAACTCAAAAGCATTTTACCGCATATCGTAAGAACTTCTACAGCTATGGGTTTAAAACCTTGTACGATTAACTATATTACTACTTCCCTCATCCAAGCAAAAAATTTTGGGGATCGGACAAAGGGGCGTGGTACCGCCCATACAACTCAAATACATTTTACCGCATATCTTAAGGACTGTTACAGCTATGATTTTAAAACTTTGTACGATTAACTCTATTACCATTTCCCTCATTCAAGCCAAAAACTGTGGGGATTGGTCAAAGGGGTGCGGCACCATCCTTACAACTCAAATACATTTTACCGCGTATCTTGGGAATTGCTACAGCTGTGGATTCAAAACTTTGTACGATTAGTTCAATTACCATTTTACTTATCTCAGCCAAAAAATGTAAGGATCGGGCTAAGAAGTGTGGTACCGCCCTAATAACGGAAAAACATTGTATGGTCTAACTTCGGAATTGTTATAGCTATGTTTTTAAAATTAACGATTAACTCTGATACCATTTTCCTTACTCAACCCAAAAACTGTGAATATCAGATTAGGGGATGTAGCATCCCCATTCAACTGAAATATATTTTGTGGCATATCTTGAGAACTGTTAAAGTCATCTAACTGTATATAAGTAACATAAGGCAAAGGATAGGATCGTGTTATGTTAAATAAATTTATTTTATGGCAATATCTGTAGCTTTTTGATCCTTTAAACTTCCTATTGTGGTCATATACGATTAAGAGATTAAAAATGTTTATTTCATAAGTATTTGACGTACTTAATTGTCTCTTACCCCGAGCTACGTATATGCAAAAAAAGACTACTTTTATATATATTCTATTTTTTATCCAAAATTCATATTAAGATTTGTATATATGTATGTGTAAGACATGTGAAATTAAAAAAAAATGGACTAATTGGTTTAGAGTTCGTAAAGATATGAGCGAAAAACGTATGTACATATATGGACAAAAATTTTTATATAAAAAAAATCAGGTTTTCTAAGACTTTAAACACCTTTACCTGTACCTGTAAATACATACATACAAAAAAATATATATAAATAGAAACGCACATATCTATATATACAAAGATGAAAAAATTTGTTTGTATGTTTGTTTTTTTTTTTTTTAAATGTTTATTTATTAAAAAATTCATATACATACATACTTAAACTAAAAACAAACAAATAGTATGAATCAACACTTCTATTATATACAAAGTCCCTATTTTACGAGCTCTCTATATTCTATATTTAATGTTACATTATTTCCAATTCATTATCATATATATGTAGATACGTATGTTTGTTTGTTTGTATTTTATAGGTGGCCGCTCTGTTAAACAGATGTTTTTTAAAATTTTTACAGCATAGTAACGTGCTAGTCTCAAAAGAACAATAGGCTGAAATTTTTTGGGAAATTTTTGATGCCTCGCCCACTTTTCAACCAAATGTTCAATAGAGTAACGTTAATAATTGACAAACTAACTGATTTATCATCGTACATCCCAAACGCATGAAGTAAGGAACATGAAATTTTGACTGTGAGTTCCACTTCCGTTGTATAGATCCATTCAAAAATCCCTTGAAAATTAAAATATTTAGGGGGTAAAAAAGGAAAAAATCGGTAACCTTTCATTTTCTGAACCAAACAAGATTTAAACAAAAAGCATTGTATTCTACTTAAACACTAAGCGGAAACGTGTCTTGTATTTTTTTCAAACTTTAGGGCCTAGGGGGTAAAAACGGGAAAATTATATTTTGGTACTTTTTTGGGGCCCCTTGAACCTTTAAGCCAATAAAAATAGAAATTTTATTTAAGCTGTATTCGTCACATCTCCAAAAAATATGAATACGTTTTTGGTACTTTTTGGATATTCGAACTTATAGAGATGAAAATCGTCCTTATTTTTGGTACTTATTAAAAAAAATATATATTTGAGTTTTGATAGAATTCATGAAATGATTCATGAAAGCTTTTACTACTATTTAGACAACTATTTGAGAAAAAAATTAAGACATTAGAACGGGGGCTAAAAAGTACCACAAAGGGGAAAAACCGGGAAAATGCTTTTAGTAGTAAATTACTATGCCGATTTGGATGAAATTTGAAACACGGATTCCTTTGGACATAAAAAAAAGTATGAAAAATTAAAATTTTAACAATAATAGTAATGTGTTAGAGAAAGGGGAAAATTCTGATTAACAGGGTGCAAAAAAGTACTTTTTCAATTTTTAGAGCACTTTTTACATTTTTTGGTTTATGAGTCAAATTAGGATAAAAAATCCTATATCTGGAAACATTACGTTTGCCGTGTCAGCTAGTATCTTTATATATTTATTGTCTTTGATTCAAGTCTACTTTCTTCATGAGTATTCATTGAGCATTCACACACGAGAACAAAATTAACGAAAACAACATTAGGCTTATCGGCAAGAGAGGCGAAGAAATATGTATTTCTTGCCCCTTTTTCGCCTCTCTTGCCAATAAGCCTAATGTTGTTCTCGTTAATCTTGTTCTCGTGTGTGAATGCTAATTGCCAATATCTGATGTGCACTCTATACTATGTACACAACCTATATTATATTATATTCTTCTGACAACTAACTCAATTAATTATTTAAAAAGTCATAAAATATTTAAAATACTATATTTTTGCAAACCCTTTATTGTTTTAATTTTTTTTAACAATACAATTTTATGATTCAGCTATTAAAAAGTTTTTGAAGCCCTTTCAAGGCTGACGGATTAAAATCCGAAGTAAGGTAAGTCCACATTCATGTTATAAAAGTAAATAAAACAAGTAAGAGCGCTATATTTGGATGTGCCAAATCTTATATACCCTTTACTACTATTTTACTTATATATGTTTGTGTGTATATATATACTTATGTATGTATGTATGTATTTGAATATTCGAAAGGTATTTAAAGGCTTAGAAGACTTGTTTCTTTTAAATTAATTGTATGCCATGTAGGTTTTTCGCTCATATCTTTGCTGATTCTGGGCCAATTAGAAATTATTTTCACATTAGCCAAAAAGGCATGTTTTACACATACACTTTTGTGTAAAAAAACACTCTTTTTGCTTATATCTCCAAAAAAAATTTGCTTATACATATCCAGAAATTTTTTTAAAATAATTTTGTGTAAAAAAAAATTTTTTTGTCGGATTTTCGTTGTTATTAATAGCAAGAATCTCGGGAAAATTTCAGATTGTTTGATACCAACAACGAGCTACGAAAAGTTGATTTCAACAGTCGGACATGGCTTAATCGACTTTCCTATCTATAAGGATTCAGAACATATATATACTTTATGGGGTCACAAATGAATATTGTAGAAATTAGAAACGGAATGACAAACTTATATATACACTTTTCACCTGTTGTGAAGGCTACAGTTCTTTCTAAAGGTTTCGGTTCAATTTGTTAAAAAAAAAAACTTTGACTTAAGTATTGTTGGTCGTGAAACATAGATATTTAAATTCATCGATTTAGTAATATAAAAGAAATGATTAAGTTCGTACCCTTTCATTCTTATTTTTCACCTTTTTTTGTTTATTTCATAGTTATTTGAGGTATATCAAAAACTTTTTGCAGTTGAGCAATTTGTTTTTGTCGCAAATAAAATGTAGTTGATTCCAATAATATTGTAATAACCAAAAAAAAAGTTACGGCGAAAGCGCTGCATTTATCGCACCAGTAAAACTGCAGTTGACAAAAATCAAAGAGCAAAATAATTTGATCCAAATAGAATTTTCATTTAATTAAATGTGATTGCATTTAAAAATGAATTTCAACAGCAATTTAGTTAAAAACAAAAAAAGATTTGTATTTTCAAAAGCAATCCACTGTTAATTTTGTTTTGTTGTTTGACAGCGTTAATTTATGAAAACCACGTGCAAAAACTTATGGTAGATCACCCCAGTGTAATAAAAATATTGTTAGCAAATGCCTAGGAAGTCAGTGAATTCGGTTGGCACACAATTTCCCTTATGATACACTTACCTATTGGAAAGCAACAATAATGATGCTTTCCTAAAAGATTGGCCTAGACCCAAATATGCCAGTGGTTAGACATTTTAAATATACATATGTGATATGTTATTATTATTAACTAGCTTTTCACCCGCTACTTCGAAAGCGGACTTTTCAATATTTATTTAACCTTAAAATTCTCTTTAGTTATATACAAATTTACAACTTTTATTGGTCTATATTATTTTATCTACAAAATTTTTTAGAAATATTAAGACATTGTTTGGCACTACTTGATTTTGTTTTGTGAGCTTACTTTAGAAAAGAAAAAAATTTAATTTCATCCCCCCATATTATTACCTATCTTAATCAGGATTAATAGTTCCTAATCTTACATTTTTAGAACAAAAATACCAAAAAATTGAATAAAACAATGAAATTTAAAAAATTAATAGTTTGCCACAATAAATAATTTATTTTCTTAACCTGGATTAACATTACAACTCCATATTTCTAGATTTATAAATGCAAAAAAGATCATAAAGATTTAAAATTGTCTCCCTCTTATATGGTTTTATATCTCATTCTGGGTGAACAGTTCCTTAAAATCATTTTTTTTTTAAACGTTAAACGTTAAGTAAAAAAATGTTTAGAAGAACCATAAAAGCCGATTGAGTAAATTTTCGCCCGATTATTTGAAAAAGTAATTTTTCTTCCCCTATATGATTTCTTAACCTAATTAGGAGAAAATACCTTAATTTTGCGTTTCTAGACTTTAAAAATAAATAAAAAATTTTAAAAAGTACCTTAAAAATTGAAAAAGTACTTTTTCGCCCTTAATTAATTTTTTAACTTAATTAGGAGCGATAGGCCCTAATTTTGTGTGTCTAGACTCGTTAACTCAAAAAATGTAAAAAAGTACCCTAAAAGTTGGAAAAGTACTTTTTCGTCCCCTTTTAATTTGTTATCTTAATTAAGAGAGATAGGTTCTAATTTTACGTTTCTAGACTTATAAACTTATAAAAAGGAAGTTAGTGCCCTAAAAGTTGAAAAAGTACTTTTTCGCCCATATATGATTTTTTATCTTAATAAGAAGCGATAAGCCCTAATTTTACGTTTCTAGACTTATACAATCAAAAAATGTAAAGAAGTACCCTTAAAGTTGAAAAAGTACTTTTTCGCCCCCTATTATTTTTTTAATTTAATTTTGAGCGATAGGCTCTAATTTTGCGTTTCTAGACTTATAAACTCAAAAAATGTAAAAAAGCACCCTTAAAGTTCAAAAAGTTATTTTTCGCCCCCCGTTTACCCGAATTTTCACCTTCCTCTTACTCTTTATTATTGTTGTAAAAATTTTATTGTCATACTATTTTTCATGTCTGAAGGAATCCGTGTCTTAAACTTTACCTAAATTGGCCTAGTAATTTACTATTAAACGCATTTTCCCGGTTTCCCCCCTTTTTGGTTCTTTTTTAGTGTAAAATTTTTTTTCTCAAATAGTTGTATAAATAGTAGTAAAAGCTTTTCATGAATTCTATCAAAATTCTTAAAAATATTTTATTAAAAAAAGTACCAAAAAAAAGTGCAATTTTTATTCCTTGAAGTTTGAATTTCCAAAAACGTATTAATATTTTTGAAGATGTGACGAATGCAGTTTAAATAAAATGACTATGTTTATTGGTTTAGAAGTTCAAGGGGCCCCAAAAAAGTACCAAAATGTAATTTTAAAAAAAGTACCAGGCACCTTTCCGCTTATTTTTTGAGGAGAATACAATGCCTTTTTTCCCCCTTAATATTTGAATTTCCAAAAATTCCTTTTTAATGGATCTATACAACGGGAGAGGAACCCATGGTCCAAACATCAAGTCTCTAGCTCTATCCGTTTGGGCTGGGCAATGATGAATCGGTCAGTCAGTCAGTAACGTTACTCTTTTATATATATAGATGATATGTATTATATTTTCATTTCTTTTTCATTGTAATCCTTACATATATAAATACAATTTAAAAACAAAAAAAACAGTTTTTGCATTTGCCGAATTATACTTGGGGCAAAGACAATATTTTTGGTAAAACAGTTTTTGCATTTGCCGAATTGTATTAGTTAAAATAGCACTTTTGTAGTCACAACAAATAGCAACTGCTATTGGAAACGATCCGAATGTAAATTTTATTTGGGGAAAGGTCAAAATCATTTGCTATTACTACTTTTTTCTGTGTGGATCCGTGTAGTTCGGGAAGTCGATTTCTTGTAGGTCACCCGAAATTGTGTGTGGTATTAGGCTTTTGAAAATATTCCCGAGAAAATCATTATTGATAACTAACAATATCCATTAATTACCGGCTGAGATACAAGAAAAAAAATATATTGCATTTTTTTTTAGTTTTTCATACAAAAATTTATATTTTGCAGCCTTTTGAAAACCAATAGACGTGTTTGTTATATTTGTGTGCCTTTCGAGTCATTTGAAAAATGATTGGACTAATTGGCCTAGAATTTGCAAATATATTCCTACCTAAAAGCCTATATGAGAAAAAAAGTATATCATAAAAAAATCAAGTTATCGAATACCTTAGCTTTCTTTCGGATACGTATATACTGCATACATACATATATTAATACTCTTCTTATCAAATACTCGTTAACTTCATCTTACTATAATACTTATTTATCAATAACTAGCTAATAACTATAATAACTAATTTTATTAACCAATGGCTTTCAGTAAACAATAACGGCCATATGTATAAAGAAAAATTGGCCTAGGACAGAGTTGAGTTTTAATACAATTACAAACTGTAGATAGCAAAATGCTTAACTCTTGTTAGTGCGCTCTGCCAAATTTTTGTCAACATGTATAAATTAGTTGTTCCGTATCATGGAGGGAAAAATCGCCAAAACCAGGGTTGATGATATTGCTAAAATCAAAGAAGAGAGACAATACAGTTATTGTCTCTGCTAAAATGTTGCCAATTTTTTTGCATTACAATATGCCTTCGCTAATTTTCAGAGTTGATTTTTAAAAATTAGGCAAAACGGCATTCTAGTTGGCAGCTCGTAATACGTAGTGTATAAACTGTGGCTAAATTTTCAATATACATATGGGGGTAAAGGTATAACTTGCTGTCGAAAGTGTTTATTTGAGGCTTACAATATTTGAATATCAGAGACATATTTTATTCTATTTTTTTTTTTTTATCCAAACTTTCTACTTTTTCTTCCACGCAATTAATGGTTTTTAAGGTACCGTACCGTACAATTTTTTTTGTCTAAACAAACTAAGGTTTAAAGTTTTATACAAATTGCCCCACCAATTTGTTTTTAAATACATTTTTCCGTTCAATTAATGTCTGCATAAAGTTTAATAAATATTTTGTTTTAAAAAAGTACCAAAAAAGTAATAATAATGTTAAAAATAATAAGGAATGTTTAGCGCTATTTGAATTATATTTTAACGCTTATTGGTTTAGTATTTAAGCAGGGCACCAAAAAAAGTACCGATATTTTGTTAAGTTAAGCAGATATAAGGTTATTATAAGCCCAAAGAATACAAATAAGCAAGAATGATAGACTAAAAATTACGACATGCGCATGATATCCCGTTAGATGACGTAGGCTGGGCCATTTCAACGGTTGCCAAGCCTATTTCATATGTAAAAATTTCAATTTCTCGCGAAAAATGTATGTATTCTGTGGAAGTTGGCAACATTGCAAGAGAAATTACTTTAATAGTTAAAAAAAAATATTTCATTGGTTCTTGAAAAAAAAACTAATTTCGCCTTAAATTATACGGAAAACAACATAAAAAAAATATAATTATTAAAAAATATAGTTAAGTGTGTGGAAGAAGCTGCAAAACAAAGAAAAACTAAAAAAAACGCAGAAAAAACATAAACACGAAGTGTGCAGTGGGCAAATGCAAGCAAAGTAATAGTAAAAAAACATGTGCGAAATTGTGTAAAAAATAACATTTTGCGTGTTTTTAAATAAATGCTTATATTTTTACTATAGCTGTATGCTTTACAATTTTCCGAATGAGTTAGAAAGCCTGAAGTATGACGGTTTGGAAAATTTGGCCGGATATATTTGCCACAAAGTAAAAAATGAAAATCTGAATCTTGCGGTCAACGCTTTAGAGGACTCGACATGTTCATGGGTTAACCACCTGAGTGAAGGCGGGCTAAGTAAGCCACCGAATTTTTAAATGGAAACGCTTAAATTCTGCGCTGCTATTTTTTTGAAATTAAAGGGTGAGAAGTTGATGCTTATGGGTGGATATATTCAAAAGCATTTGTTGATAGCAAAAAATATTAAAGCAAGTGAAAAAGTGAAAAAACCTTTTTTTTAGATGTAGAATGTACTTAAGAATAAGGTTACTACACGCTAAAATTTCTCAAAATATAAACACACGAAAGAGAAAATTTACTAAAATAACAACGTAATATAAAAACATTTATTGACCTTAATTTGAAAATACTTTTTATTTGCTTCTTCGTTTTTTTTTTCAATAATAGCAAATAGTTTTTGTCAATGTATACCTAGGTATTCAGTAAATAAATAAATGTATAAAGAAGTTTTTGCACCCAAATAATTTGTAGAGAAAAAAAAATTGTTGTCCCACTTTTATATTTACACATAAATAAAACAATTGGAGACCTAAAAATTATTGGCAAATGGGATTGAAGTTGCGTGACG
Organism: Paykullia maculata; assembly: GCA_003055125.1. Lineage (NCBI taxonomy): Eukaryota > Metazoa > Arthropoda > Insecta > Diptera > Rhinophoridae > Paykullia > Paykullia maculata. Next base: position 10,106 of record NDXZ01002161.1, read on the forward strand.
TCACATGCCCAATATGCGCAGAAAGTTTAAAATTTGTACTCGTGATGTCGTAATCTTTAGTCTATCATTCTTGACAAATAAGTACTACTATACAGTAACAGCTTGCTACGTAATATGGCTTCCTATCTCAACCTGGATTAATAGTCTCTAAGATAATATTTTAAGGTTCATGGATTCAAAAAGTTAAAACGTACTTTTTTGCTTCATTCAACGATAAACTTTCTAACCAGGATTAATAGACCTAAGTTTGATATTTTAAGATTAAAAAACTAGAAAAAATTTAAAAAGTACCCCAATAAATAAAAAAGTACTTTACTTCATATTTCTACACTCAAAAACATAAAAAAAATTTACAAAAGTACCCAAAAATTAGAAAAGTACTTTTTCGTCCCTTATATTATTTTCTATTTCATTTAGGGTCAATAAGCCTTATTTTCATATTTTGAGACCCATAAGCTCAAAAAATATAAAGAAGTTCTTATGCGCCTATGTCATTTTCTATCTTATTCATGATTGATATCCCAAGCAGCACAGTCTGACTATTTCACGACTTGAATGGTCGAATTTGGTATGAAATCTTTCTAATTTCAGTCATTTTTTTTGATACATATCTGGTCGCTAGATTTTTAATAAATCAACCGACCACGCTACGAGCACGTAGCGATGTCGTACAATGACTTATTGCTTTTAGTTACCTTGCAACGTCGTAGCAACGTCATTTGTGGTCGCTGATCGACCGCCATCTTTTTGACGAAATATGTGTAACATACTTTTAGGCGTCAGTAATTGGTAAGTCGTAAGTACATATTTGATCGTATATTTTCCAAAAAAGTGACTATTTTTCGTTCGAAAGAAATTTTTGGCATGACAAAAAATTTAATGAAGAATATTAAAACTAAACTATATGCAATTCCGGACACCAGAATGAATGAAATTGGTGTATTTTCACTTAATTTTGCATAAATAATATTATAAAAATATTTTTAATGCAAATAAATTTTTCTAAAAAAAAGTTTTGAAGTAATTAAAAAAGTATTTTCCTGAAAATAGAAAGATTTTATTTTTTCAAAGTAGAACATAAACTTTTATCAGTAAAATTTTAAGCGTTGCCGTTCCACTGTGGTCGGAAATTTCATTTCGTTGGCCAAAA
>NDXZ01002168.1:0-14463 GCA_003055125.1 Paykullia maculata
CTCCGAACTGAGGCCACCTGATATTAATTCGCCTTGTGCCAAGTGAACCATGGCAAATTTTTGTTTTAGTTTTTTGCGGGAGATAAGAGATAAACATAAACAACTTGTGACAGATAAAACTCGTAACTATGAAAAAAAAGTAGATCAGCTGGTTATTCGACACCACCTGGTATTAATGCGCCTTGATTTCGACTTTGCTTGTTGAATGACAGAAAGATTTTTTAAATTGTTTTTGGATTTTGATATTTATTTAAAAATGCTCAAATATAAAATGTTCAATCAATTCAAGGCGAATTTATTACAGGTGACCTTGACAGCACAGCTGATTGAGAAGCTTATTGTCAAACTTTGTTTACGTTTTTGTTATTTAATTATTTGTATACAAACAAAAAGGAAACAATTTCCCTGATTTTTTAATTTTAAACAAAATTTTGTTAATATCATAAAGTTTGTGAATGTTACTGCTGCTGCTGTTGTTCAGAACTTTAATTTTGTAGTTGCAGTTGATGACAATTTTTTTTAACTTTAATTTTGTAAGTTTTTATTGCAACATTATTTTTTTCAAACCACAATAAACTATACATTTAAACATAAATAAAAGTATTAAAAGCAACACACACACGAAATCAACAATGTTTTTCTTTGTATAAAATCATCTCGTTTTAAAATTTTCTTAATATTTTAATAAACACGAGCTTTTTTTTAAGTAATTTATTTTTATTTGATTATATTTTTGCCATGGCGAACTCAAACTTTTGACAAAGGGCTCTATGATATAAGTTGCTTTGTTGTACCAATTCGCCGGTGCATATACCTGATGAATTTGCCTAAGGCGCATCAACATTAGGTGGCGTAGAGTTTACAACAAGTAAAACTTTGTTTTTTCGTTGTTGAGATGTCAAGTGAATCAAGGCAAATTTTTGTTGTTTAAGTTTTTTGCGGGAGCTAAAAGAGATACACATAAACAACTTTTGACAAATAAATGTTGTAATTAAACAAAAAAAAAAAGATCACCTGGTTTTTCGACACCACCTGGTATTTATGCGCCTTGATTTCGACTTTGCTTGTTGAATGACAGGAAGATTTTTTAAATTGTTTTTGGATTTTGATATTTATTTAAAAATGCTCAAATATAAAATGTTCAATCAATTTTTTATATCATGAATTGTACCTTATTATATGTATGTAGGTATACGTGGTTTGACATATATACTTACATACATACATATGTAATTATATCAGGTGGCCTCAGTCAATCGGCTGAAATTTTTTGAATACGTAAATGTTAAACTCCATACATAAAAAATATATTTCTATCTTCTTCTTAAGCTTAATGTCAAGCTTTATACAAAAAATCCTCTCCGAACTGAGGCCACCTGATATAAATTTGCACTGATGGATATAAACATAAATTTAAGAACCGTAGTTAATGTAAGGCCACCGTATAAAGAAAATGCATACTGTGAAAGCTCTATTTTAGTACCTTTTCAAAACAAACAAACTACTAAAAAAACTAACTGATAAAAACAATATATTTTTTTATTTTTATCTAAGGATAAATCAACAAAAATGTTTGAAATATTTATGTAAATCCTAATGTGGAAGACTACTACTCCGGTATATCACCACCAGGCACTAACTAAAAAAACAGAATTTTTCTATTAGCACATATGGTTTTTTTCGCTGAATTTTAACTTACCATTGTTATATTGTTGCCATTTAAAAGAATTTGGTCCAATTTTGTAATGCGTCTGCCTTCAGGAGTATTTTCATATTCAGTGACATCATCCAGTAACATATTAACGAAATCATCAAAACCCAGTAATGTTCCGACCATTTCTTTATCATTTTTCATAATGATGTGTATACGAGAACCAATGCATTTGTCTACCAATTCTGGAAATACCTGTTTTGTTCATCGATTCATTTTTCATTAATATTTTTTCTTACCCAATGGCAATAAGGTCGATACATTTGTAGGTGGTGGAACAGCAGTCATTTTGTGAAGATTTGTTTTATTGTTTTAATCACAAATCTGTGGTTTTAATATTAACCTTATAGTGCCGGGACCAAAGAAACAAGTCGACGTAAAATGTCAGTGGCGGCGGCTGAAGTCGAATTCTCAGCGGCAGCTCATAGTCGATGTCAATGTTTTTAATTTATAAACTTATATACAGTGGCTCACAGTTTACTTCAGCCAGATTGAATAAAAATTTATTAACTTTGAACTACACTAAATATATAGTTTTAACTTTTTAACCCTTAACTACAGACGTCAAATTATACGAACGTTATTACAGAACACCGGTAACTTTTACCAGTTATATATGTTTAATATTTTATACAAATTATGCAGTAGTTTAGAATTAAATATATTTTTGACATTATGTTGTTAATTTCTACAATATTCATTTGCAACCCCATAAAGTGTATGTGGTTTGGATACTTATAAATATCAAACTGTTCGAAAAATTTCTGAGAAATATTCATTAATAATTTTTTGCATAATTAAATATCTATCTGTAAAAAGTTGTTTACGTTTTTCTTCTTTACCTCCAGCAAAAAACTTAAACAACCATTTCTTTGATTCACTAAGCTGTTTCTGACATCGCAACAACGAAAAAACAACAAAGTTTTACTTGTTGTAATTTCACCACCACCTAATTTCAATTCGCCTTGTATCTGACATATATATAGGTGCTTTGAAAAATAAGCTTCAATTAACAGGCGGACAGCTGGGCACCGCTTAATCGACTTCCATATGTATAAGATTTTAGGACACATGCAGTTTATGGCAATGCAAATTAATATATATTATAAAATTGTCGATATAAATATGTATCTGTTGGAATCCTTTCTAGAAACGCCTTAATTGTTCTATGAACTATGTACAACACTCCACCTACGATTAGACGAAGTAAAAATCGCTAGTTTATGAGAAAAACTTATTTAGCAACACCATTCTTTGTTAGTTTAATTTTTCATTCTTCGTTTTTTACCAAGTTCTTGTTTGCATATTTATTACTGAAAAATTAATTCCGTTAACTTTGCAAAGAACAGTTTATAAAAATTATAAAAAATTAAAAAAGTGCATAAAATTGTTTAAAGTGTAAAATCAAAAAATTTGTTAATAATAGACTTAAAGATAACAAAAACAGAAAAAAACAAAGAACAAATAAAAATTCTATAATATATCGATATAATGGAAACGGAAGTGACCTCCACAACGAGCGATGAGTCCAATAATTTGAAAAATAATAAAGAAATTACGAATATAGTAGAACATATCGAAGAACACAGTAATGAATCGTCATTAGAAATTCCTTTGACTCTAACAAAAAAAAATAACAAATCAGGAGCCTTACCGAAATCGCTGTCGGAACAAAGTCGAGCAACGAACTCTCCACATAAAAGTGAACATACGCGTGGAGATAATGGCTCGACGCCTGGAGACTCCCAGTATTTTTTTGAAGATGAAGTTTTTCGAATCGATAAAAAAGGCCGCGTTAAATTTGGTCTGGTCCTTGAAACACCTGGCACATATTCAGGTGATGAGGACGATGAATTTGATGAAATTTTAGATAATGGCGATATACGTGTTGTTTGGTATCCTGAGTTTAAGGAAACAATACAAACAGAAAATTCGGTAAGTGAGAATTATTGAAACTTAAAAAGGTAAACTTGCAAAATTTGTCCATTCCTTTCATTTTTTTCTTTTTATTATATTATTTTATTTTTTCGATATACAGTTGTGCAAGTGTGTTTTGCAAGGATAACTGTAAATAAACGCGATTTCTTATTACTGATTCTCTTTTTGTTTTTATTACCGTTTTAGGAATAATTAAATAAGAGAATTTATTTACTTATAAAAAAAGGTTCTTAGAGTTAGACTATTGTGGCCACTACACGTTACGATAAGTTCTTCACTTTATGCAAGTTGTGTAACCATTTGTAAATTTAGAGGCCGGATTAGTTTTACAAATTTGAGTACCAATAACAAGCTTAAGCCAGTCGCAACGTGTTGGGTCCGTAAAAGAATAATAAAATTAAAGTTTTCTTTAAATTATTTAGAGAAATTAGAAAAAATTTGAATCTTTTGTTAAATAGAAAATGTTTAGTTTAGTTTGATATTTTTTTTTATAAAAATATATTTAAAAAAATTTTAAATAAAAAGTTTAAAAATTTGGATAAAACATAGATAGATCTTTATAAAATATTATTTCATATAAATATGTAAATGTTAAAAATATATTATACTCTTTTAGATTGGCTTAGCTGATCGTACTTTAATGCCTGGTGATGTGGTCAGACGTTTAGTACCGGGTAAGGAAACGCAAAGAGGTTATTGTCGTGACATCAATATGAAGGCTGATGTCAAAGTGGTAGGAACCAAATATGTTATTAAAAATGTAAACGCTGAGCGTTTAAGACTAATATCCAATTGGCAACGTGATGGCACAGTTTGTTTGGATTCTTGGGTGGGCAGCACCAAAGATGTGGAAGAAAAAGCCATTATAAGGTATATAAATAAACTTAGAAATTTAATTATAGTTAATACCAAACAAACTTTGCTTAATATAGAACTGCCTCTGGTTGTCGCATAGAAATTTCTTCGAATGATTTTTATAATTTTCAAGATTTAAATTCACGCCGTCAACGTGATGTTTTTAATCCCAAAGTATTCTATCCAGGCAATACAATAATTGGCAGTCTGCCGCCATTTGAAAAAATGGAAATTCTTACACCTCATAAACCCTTGATTACGAGTAGAAACGGTAAACCTTTGACTAGAAAGGTAAGCTAGTTAAATATCGGTAAATTCAACTATTTAATTTTTCAATTACACCGACAGTTTACCGTTGAAAGCCTTTATACCAATTCCGTTTTGGTTAACTGGCAATGTAAAGCTCTCTCGGATGATACAAATTTGAATGACATTACCATGCAACCAAATGCCTGTGTAATGGGTGAAGATCTCAAACGTTTAAAACGTTTAAATCTTTTCGAATCTTGTATGCTGCAAATCGTTGATCGAAATTATTTAACCTATTCTTCATGTGATATTTTTATTAAAAAAACCGACTGGGACAAGGAACAATCAGCTAAATTTACACTAATCCTACAACAGCAAAAGGAAGAAAAGCAAAAAATCTTTGTGCGCACTTCCTTTACTGGTTCTACGATTACGGCAGGCAGTCACCATCATTATGAAAAGTTTAAGAAGAAACTCAGTTTAAGTTTAGACGATAAAACAAGCAATAAATTAAAAAGAAGTCTTTTAAAGAGCGATAAATTGGGTAAGAAAGAAACTTCACAAGAAATGGTTACGCACGAAAAATTTACACCAAATACTAACAACAAGGAAGATGAGGCCGAATGGCTGTCTACAGACGATGAAATCGAAATAGAAGAAGATAATTGTGATATAAATGCCATGGATATTGAAAATTTTGTTGAAAATCTTAAACAGTATAAGGAAGATTGTACTAGTACTACAACAACAATGTCAACGTGTTCAAGTCCCTCGCCCCATACGAGTCCCAAGCATTTGACCAAACGTCATTCGAAGAAAAAGGTCCGTAAGAATTTTAAAAAACCTTTTTTAGTCGAGCCATGTGCTGATTTTAACCCAAAGGAAGGCGACGAACTTGTCACGGAAGCTTTGTTGGTCTATAGTACTGCTACAGTGGTGTGGCAAGACGGTACCATAGAAACAGATATACCCTCAACGCAATTATATCCCATACATCATTTGGATAATCATGTGAGTTATTAACGATAAACCAGAAAATGGTCAGTATTGAAATTTTATATTTTTAGGAATTTTTTCCTGGAGATTTTGTTGTATCAGGCAAAGATGATCCAAATTTAAGTAATCGTAATTATGGTGTCATACAAACTGTTGATCACCAGGGTAGAACAGCTCTTGTTAAATGGTTTACAACTTATACCACAGCCAATGATCCAAGGTAAGGTTTTTGTTTTCACCCCATAATTTTTTAACAACAAACAATTTTCGCTGAAATGCATTTTTAATTATAATTTAGTTAGAATTTTTAGTAAAAACTTTCGATGTAACCTGAGTTTAAGGCGATTTTTTCAGTGGTTTTATGCACGAATTTTTAGTGAATATTTTCTGTTCAAACTGAATTTGAGAAAAATAACTTTTGCGTTTACTAAAAAGAAAATTTAATTTATTTTTATATCTGATCTCTTTAAGACCTACCCTTAAAGGCGAATCGGAATGTAGTGTTTACGACTTAAAAGATCAACCTGATTTTCAATATCGCCCTGGTACCATGGTCGTTCGTGTTGCTAATTTTAGTGGTGAAGATGTCAACTGTACAGCCGGTCAAGTAATTGACAACTACATAGACGGTCGTGTTAAAGTCTGGTGGGTTGACGGCCACATAAGCCTGTGTTGGCCTCAAGACCTTTTTGATGTGGGGCAACTAGACCATGCAGATTTAAGTCATGCATCGGATGATTCCTGGGAAACGGAATCGGAAAATAGTGAAGTGGGTTATGGTGGGGGTGTCGTCGCTAGCAGTAGTCTTAATTTTTCTATTGCTGAGTCACATATTTTAACAAATATTGAAAAGGCACGTGTAGCTCTGGCTCGTTTGCAGGAGTTTTTTAACATAAGTCCAAACTTGCAAAATCCAGAGGTAAATTAAAAAACAATTTTTAGGTTATTATTTGAGAAATTTTTAGTTTTATTTACTTGTTTTTATTTTTTGTAGGTTATGCGTACACTTTTGGCGGTTTATAAAAGTTGTCGATTTTTGGATCGTCTCTTAAACACAAATTTCTTCCACGAAGATAATTTTATGGTGAGTTTCGTTTATTTATTAAACTGTCGTAAGTATTTAAATGGGGAAACATAAATTAGCACTTTATAGTCGGTCTATTAAGACCAAATACCTTACATCACAATAAGAAATTATTTTTTGTTAAATTTTTATTGCTATTTCGACATTAGACATTAATATATTTTTTAAAGTTATGAGGATTTGGCTATTGAGCAGAGTCCTTCATGGATTCTGTATGCTTTCACCGCCGATGTTGTAAATCTGAAAATTGTTTTCTCTTTTTTTTTCTTTTCTTAAATTCTTTTTTGTCATATTCTTTCAATTTTTTTTCCATACTGCTCTTTCAAACCTAAACTAGTTTGGGTGGTTTTTTTAAGTAAACCTTATGTGGTGGAAACTAGGACGAATTGTAACCAATTATCACAAAATTTAGTAGAGACATTTGAAAAAGAATAGGATTTGTCTTTGGGCTGTAAAAGTTATGTGGATTACATTTCATTAATTAAAAAGTTAACATGGACTTAAAGACAGTCGGATAGATGGACATCTTTTAATCGCCATTTCTTTTACCGAACGTATACTTTAGGGTGGTTGTGGCACTTTTCTTTTTGGACATTATCATTTGTAATAAAGGGTTTATAGAAGACAACATTTCTATTTAAAACTAAATTATAAATATTTTTTATTTTTCAAATCGTAAGGGTCTTATTGAACGTGTTCGCAAAGTTGGATCTCAATCGATAAATGAACGTGTACAAGATCAAAAGAATCGTTTATTTAATGAAACTCAACAAGCTACTTCTCCAAGTCCCAGTAAACAGCAACATTTAGAAAAACACCAATGTAATGCTATAGTTTTTAAAATAGCTGGTGTTAACAATCAGAAAAGATTTGGCAGTAATAAAGAGGACGATGGTGCTGCTACCGACACAGATGCTAACAAACCGGAACAAATTCAAAGTGCCACCACAGCAGGAGAAAATTCGACGAATTTGTCGACAGAATATATTCCTCGATTACTGTTGACATTATCATCAACACCTTTTAAATGTCCCAATAGTCATAAGCATAATTCCAGCGCCCTAAGGTGCAGTGCCTTAGGTGCAGTAGCCAAGGAACCCCAAAATAAAAATACCGAGGATGTGCCAACTGATACAATAACAACTAGTGAAAACGTTAGTAACACAACATCACAAGTGTTGGATAATATTCAGGCGGTTGTAAAAAATCTCTCTTTTCAATTGGAAATCTCCCCTAATAAAACTGAACAATCTAACGCTGAAAAAAATGAACTTTTAAACTCGGTAATGATGAATATTGATAAAGCCTTGGGGAAAACCAATCATTTAGCAACTACATGCCACGATGATTCCGGTAATTATTCACGTAATGAAAATAGTGATATTAGTTCCACTAGCCATCCTAGCTCTTCGGATTTAACTAATACAGAAACAAATAATTCCTTTACAAAACCCAGTGATAATCAAAAATCATTTAACCAGCTTAGCAGTAGTGTACAATTAGTGGAAGGAGTTCCGGTATTGTTATGTGTACGCTTATGCTCTTTGCTCGACATACAATTGGTTAAGTGTCTTAATGAGATCTGTAATAAATACTTCAAAGATAGTCAACAGGATTTAGGTGAAAATTATAAAGTAGATTTAGTAAAAAACAATGATGATACCATAAAAACCTTAATCGATATTGAAGACGACAAGGTATCAGTGGAGACAGTGGACAAAAACGATAAGTCTTCTGTAAAAGAAAAATTTGTCGATGCAACAAAACTCTCAGAACCAATAAACGCTACCTTAGAAGCTGATATTAATACAACAAATGTCAATCACGAATGTTTTCAAATTTTATCAAATGCTCCTAAAAATCATAAATATCAATTTAATATTTTCCATCCATATAATTCTCAACAATATTACAAGGCTGTGCAACGTGAACATCGTATGTTAAAAACTTCTTTACCTCCGGGTGTTTATGTAAAGTAAGGAATTTACAAAAAATTATAAAATTCCTGGTCAGTTCACAATGCTTTCTTTGTATTGAAATACACTTTTATATTTTTATTTAATAAAATTTAATTTTAAAAAAAATGAAAAACCAAAAATACATAAATAAGGACATTCAAATCTGATTTTTAGTAATACAAAAGTGCAATCTATAGAACTTAATGCCCCTATTATCGTTTACAACAACTCAGTTCAAACAACCCAACTTTAAAACAACTTAACCCTTTTTCGGTAATATGAATTACAACTTATTCCAGTTGAAATTGTATTGATGTTGTCAGTGTTAAAAGTGACGATTTGACAGTTGAATTAATAGCTGATGCTATTGTGACGAAAAAAAAACAAAAAATCTTAATTAACTGCTTTCAACTTTTTGTTAATAAAACAACTGCTAGTTATGAGTTGTAATTTTTATATGTTTTTTTCAACCTCACAAACAGTTGTTATCCATAATACCAAATTGAAAAATTTCAACTGAAGTATAGTTAAGTTGTAAACCGTAATAGGGTCATAAAACGAGGATTGTGAATTGAACAAATGTGTTAAACTTAACTTGTTTTTTAAAGGACAACAAATGTACATATGCATGTTTATTTCTAGAGTTTATGAAGATCGCATGGATTTGCTTAGTGTCATGATCGAGGGTCCTAAACGCACCCCCTATGAAGATGGCATGTATTTCTTTGACATTCAGCTGGGTCGTGATTATCCCAAAAGCCCTCCTTTCTGTCATTACATCAGTTTTTGCTCCGATCGTCTTAATCCTAATCTCTATGAAGATGGCAAAGTTTGTGTTTCTTTATTAGGTACTTGGATGGGAAAGGATACAGAAGTGTGGGGTTCAAACAGCACACTGCTACAAGTGATTGTTTCCATACAAGGTCTTATTCTGGTACCAGAACCATATTTCAATGAAGCTGGTTATGAAAAACAAAAAGGTATGAAATAATTAAAATCTTTAAAAAGTCTCAATGGGCATGAATTACACTTTTCAAATATGTGAGAAATAAAAAAATTGTTGGCCGGAAAATTGTAATTTAAACCTTATTCTGTTTTTACACGGTAGATTGGTTCCAGAAAAAACCGTGTAAAAAAGACATTGATCGTATGCAAAAATAGGTGATTGGTGTAGGTGAATGTGTATTTACACAAGCAGAAGAAAACAAGGATATGCACTCTAAAATTAAAACTAATGTAAATTAAATGTATGACAAGTTCAGAAACTAAAAACAATTATGAAAAACAGTTATGTTGTTAACAAAAAGAAGAGATTATTAAATTTTTAAGGTAAAAAAAATTTAAATAATAATCATAAATACAGGAACATAAATTTAATTGCTGTCATCATCAGTTACTCGCATTCGTTTGCTTCGAATGCGTATAAAATCACAATCATCACTGGAATAATTGCTCTGACCAGTAAATTTACTTGTATCCACAAAAAGGAAATTCCCCTTAATTTGTGATATGAACATATTTCGCAAAAATTAAATTTGACAAAAAAAAAATTTAAGCCCAAAAGATTTTCATTTCGTGCTTAATGGAATAAAATCGTGTAACAATTTTTAAACCATGTTAAATCAAAACCGTGTAAAAACAGAATTAGGTGTATTTAAAAAACATTAATAACAGTTTTCTGTTAAATATATTTTTAATTGTGCTGTCCACGCTTAAGTATTAGTAATAGAAAGTTTCTTCACAAATTTCAAAACTTGTTTGAAAACCAATTTCCAATAAATCTTTATGAATTTTAATAAAATTGTATAGAGATTTTAAGATGCTGTCGGACACTTGGTAATTGTTTCTTACGCCTTTTGTTTCAAAATGAATATTTTCCGTTAGGATTTAAACAAAAATAACATTTGCAATCAATTGCTTGAAATGAAAGGAACATTTAGTACCAACACTTTCTACGTATTAAACATACATATATTGGATTTTTTTAATTCTTTACTCAATGCCACTTAAGTTTATTATTAAAATATAATTTATGGTTTCTAAATAAATTTAAGTGAGTTTTTGCGAAAACTGTACCTGGCATAAATCAAAAATTTTTTTTTGTTTTGATTTTTAAGTACAAGCAAGAGTTTAAACTTTTTTTTGTGAATCCTGAAAAGTTAAAAATAATGACGAGTTTATGGTGCAATTAGCTATTTGAGGGGACCCTACTTAATCAGTTGATCATCAGCGATACTTTCCTTTTATTGTCAAAAACTAAGTTTTCAATCTTAATATGAGGAGGTCCATAACAAAACGTAATAATTCCCCTTAGATATAAAAAATTTTAACGAAAAATCCCTTACAGTGTAATCACCTTTTGTGATTATATAATGAACGAGTTTAAATGTTTTAAACAGTCTAAGTAGTAGGGGGATCGATTATCCGACTTTTTAAAAAAACGGATTTCGAATAGTTCAATGTCAATCTTATGGAGTCTTATGAAGTCAAAAAGCCTTTACAGCTTAGTATTTAAAAACACTTAATATATCTAGCCTTATCCTTTTCATCGCTTTCAAAATATTTTCACACTTTAGAAAACATCTGTACGAAAATATACATATTTTGATACATATTTATTATTTTAAATATGTTCACACATATCACTATCGTAGACATTCACCCCTATCGTAAATTAATTTTCCCTCAAGTTTTTTTCCCCCTTTTCCAAACTCCAATCGTGAAAAAATTATTCTCTTGAAATGTGTTCCCTTTTTATACCCTTCACCAGAGGTGACAAGGGTATATATAGGTTTGTCATTCCGTTTGTAATTTTTACAATATTCGTTTGCGACCCCATAAATTATATATACTCTGAATCCTTATAGATAGGGAAGTCGATTTATCTATGTCCGTCTGTCTGTCTGTTGAAATCAAGTTTCCTCAGCCTCCCGATGTCGTAAGGACGTGTTATTGGTATCAAACAATCAGAAATTTTCCTGATTTTTCTATTGAAATCCAGTAAAATCGCTTAATAACTGACCGAGATATAAACCAAAAAATACGACTACCTATTTGTTTTATTTTCTCACAAATTAATTTATTTTTGTGTAAGACATGACTTTTTGGGAAATTAGAAAAAAATTTACTAATTGGCCCGGTATCAGCAAAGATTTGGGCGAAAAACTTCTATGGACTAAAATGATTATCATAAAAAATCAAATTTTCTAAGACTTTAAATACCTTTCGGACATGTAAATATATACGTACATACAGAAGTATACATATACACACATGTATACATACAAAAATACACGTAGTAAAGGGTATATAAGAATATAGCGCTCTTGTTTGTATTAGTTTGTTCACTTTGTTTTCTCTGGGGAACAAAATTTCATGGGAACAAAACTTGACATTTTATTCACGATAGGGGTGATTATTGATATTTAGTGATGAGTAAGAAACTTGCGTCGTAACTTAAGAACCATGATAGTGATATTAGGAAATTTTGTACTTAAAATAAATTCAAATTAGTGCAATAAAAATTTCTTCAGTCTATTGCAAAAGTTTTTCTTCACTAATTTGATTGCAACATATAAATCTTGCACCAAATGTAAATACCCAGCAAAAACGTTACGTACCACGTGGATTAGAGGAGGTAATATTTGAGATATACATAAACTAAATACTTTTTTTTACTGAATAACTACTTGTTTTTGTTTGAGATGTTCAAAACTTCATGATCCAAGGTTACAAATGTGTTTACCAAATTCAAAATATAAGTGGTTGCCAAACAGAAACTAGAAAGTTGAATTATAAGTGGTTAATTTCCTACTGTTTTGGTATCCTATAAAAGGTAGTAAAGAAAATAACTCTATGATGAAGAAATGGTTTTCTGGCTGGATCAGAAATTTTATTGAGTGGTAGTGCAATGTTGATTTTACTCAATATTCAGTACACTTATCCTTATCTATGTATTATTAAAGTGTAAAAGTAAGAAAAACGTAGAAAAATTATACATGGTTTAAAATAACCGGTTTTTTGATATTTGAAAAATGGACTTAAAAAAACAGTTTAAACCGCCGAATAACAACCATTCGATCTCCTTACTAAGTTTATTTGTTTTTTTCCCCAAAAAGGTACTCAGCAAGGCAAAGAAAACTCTCGTATGTACAATGAAATGGTCATTATTAAAATGGTTCAAGCTACAACTAAGTTAATTGAAAATCCTCCAGAAATATTTCGTGATGAAATTATTAAATATTTTAAACAAAATGGCCTTAAAATGTATGAACGCATTAAGGGATGGATGGAACTATCGAAACAGACAAATGAAAAGAAAAGCCTTAAACAAACTAAAGGTAAGTTTTATTCTAAAGTCGTAAAATATTTACAAAAAATTTACATTTAATATAAAAAAAACTTTTTTAGAATCTAGAAAATTGTTTTTGCCTTTGTGTGTAATAGTAAAATACTCTTTAGTTGGGTAAATGTCGTTAAAGTTTTAAAACATAATTATGAAACTACAACACCAAATTGTATTCACTTATAGCTTACAACAATATTTAGGGTAAAAAGCAGTTTGAAAAGAAATAAAATGGGTAATTTTTAACACAGCAGCTTTGCGATAGATTAAGAATGTTATTGAATTTAAAAATCAATGTTTGGATATAATATGTATGTACATAAGCCGAATGAAATGTATTTTTGAAGTTAGCTACGATTTCATCGTCAGCATTATTTTTTTCATCGATGCCACTGGTAATTAACTGTAAATTTCATATATAATAAACTCACAATTCTTTGGAAATAGAATACCGCTAAGAAAAGGGTGTTTTTGAAATTAACAAAATTGAATAAACCTTTTATAAATACGAACATAGGTTAAGGATTTGAAAAAGCTCTTTTTCATTTTAAATACAATTATTGCGATTTTACACCTTTCACACATGTGGCAAGGGTATACATATTAAAGATGAGCGATTCCGTGATTTTTAAGGAAAATCGTTACGAGTGAATGTGATTTTAAACAGTGACTGTGATCACAGTTTGTTACTTTTCACTTCTTGTTATTTTTAACTCCTGTTAAATGAGAAGAATGTTATTTTAAACAGTGAATGTGTCACTGTTAATTCAATTTTTGTTTTTTTTTCTCGCATAAAAAAACTACACATTGTTTACTAACAACAACGAAAAATAAACTTTTTTGTTTTTTTTAATACATTATCTACAACGATCCTGTAGTTATTAGAGAATAATAATAATTTTAAAAGTTAAAATATAGTAAAAACTTTGATAGATAGTAGACATAGCAGTTCTTTTTGTTATTTTTTTACTAAGGGAAGGGAAACATTTATTTTGTTTTTGTTTTGTTAGTAAATTACGGGTATACGGGAATGATACAAATTCCCCAACCGTAATTTGCTATCAAACTAAATGTTTTTCTTCCAATTGTTTCCTCGTGTAAACCCCGACAAAGAAGTCAAACTTAAACAAAACAAAAATTTTAATTCAATAGTAAACAAAGAAAAACAAATCAAGTTTACCATAGGTCACCCAGGGTTGTATGTGGTATAAAACCTTTGGAAATGTTCCCGAGAAAATCGGTATTGAAAACTGCCAACATCCATTAATAACCGGCTGAGATATAAGCAAAAAAAGACGACTGCCTCTTTTTCTTTTACACAAAAAAA
>NDXZ01002168.1:14487-27605 GCA_003055125.1 Paykullia maculata
AACTACCTTTCGGACATGTAAATACATACAAACATACATACATACACTTCTTATTACATACCTACATCATTAGATAGATTTTTAGAATTTTTATTGTTGTCTAAAGCCTATAGTACACGAAATGTAAAAAGCAACATGCGCATGTGACTCTGACGTGACGAATTTATTTAACATATCGGTAACATTCTTAAAATGAGTTGTGGGTGCTACATGTGGTAAAATTTTGATAGTACACAAAATGTTACTGGATGTTTTTAAAGCCATAAAGTAAAAGTAAATGACATTAAGCAAATGTCGCTTTATGATGACGACAAAATTACGTCAGAGTCACATGCGCATGTTGCTTTTTACATTTCGTGTACTATAGGCTTAAGCAATTTTCTTAATCCCAATTTACAAAGCAAAAATTGAACGGCAGACATTTTTTCAATTCTCTTTTGGTTTTGCCTAAACCTTTTATAAATGCGAAATTAAAAGCTGTTGGCGCATATCAACTTTTTAATTTTTCATATCCAACATGACATTTATGTAAAAAAAATGATATGAAACAATAAGAGGAAAACTGCGAGAAGTGAAAGAGAGAAACAAGAAATGTTTAGTAAAGGTAGTCATGTACTACACACTCTACCTCTTAAACCCTTGCCAACAAAATTCGGCTGTCTGCCTTCCAAATTCTGTTTTGTAAATTAGGACTTATTTATCGCTCTTTACGCGATGTTAGGTGGAAACAGTTAAAACTCTTCTTAAACGATATGTATTTTAAATATGACTTGTCATCTTTTCCACGCTGTACGTGTCGTATAAAATCTTTAAAACGTTGCCTGTGTAAAGTGCATACAAAAAAATCATGTGACAAAAGTGAGAAACTCCTTATAAATTGCAAAAATAAAATTTATTCATCAATTGTCTTGTTTGCATCTGTTAATGTTTTAATATAAAACCGGTTAATTGGGTTTGTTGCATTAAACCGAATATGAAACCGGCATTTTAAAAATCATATTATTTGTATGTTTCGGAAACCACATAGTTTTCTAGAAAAGTTTGGGGTTTTTGTTTTTCTTAAATACTCTAGTAGGTCAATAAATAATACAATAGTTTATTTCTGAATTGAGCAATCGTTTATTTGAAGTCTTTTTTTTTTTAATTTGCTTAAGCAAAACTGATTAATTTGTATTTTTTTATGGCCGCATAAATTTTGGTCATACCTTCAACTGTTTTCCCATAGCTTTCTAGACGATATTTTTCAGATAAGTTTGTTTGATAGAATTCACTATTAACATTCTTAACTTCTAATAGCCCATCAGTTATATCCAAAAAAATTCGTGTATATCCTTTATTTAAGTGATTAATTATTTCTTGAATTAGTTTATCTACTTCAGGCAAGTTTTCTTTAGAATATATTGCATTATCAATGCTCCCATATTTCTTGTTAATAGCACGAACTACAGCATAGTTTGCTGTCTTTGCTTTTTTTGTTTCCCCTTGTAGTTCATTTGCAAGGATTCTTACTTCTTTAATAGTTTTTTCCAATTTCTTGTAAGTGTAAAGGCGGCATTTTCTAGAACCGCAACCCAAATAGAAATTCCTATTAACTTGATTCAGTGTTTCAACTTTTAGCGTAAAATTTTTAAGTATTTCAGTACTCTGTTCACTTAAGGACCACTGTGGAACTCCATCAGCAAATGCCACTTCTAATAAAAGGCCGAAAACCAAAAGTTTAAGAAGCTTCATCGTCCTTTCACAATTTAGACTTTTTTCCTTTTTCGGGTCTAAATACAGTTAACTGCCAAATTGAACTGTAATTGCTTTTCGGCTCCAAATCCACTATTTATAGCAAACATTTTATTATTTTTTTACGAAACGTGTGCAAAAATTATTCGAAACGTTTTATATTCACTAGTATTTTCTATTTAAACAAGAATTTGTTTGTATTATATTAAGAAAATATATTTGAAAGCACAAACCTAATTCTAATACATACATTCAAATGTAGGTTATTATTTGCTTCCATGTGTTCATTGTTTCTTCTAAACAATGACTGATTATTGAAAGAACTGCATTTGCGTCAATGCAAGACAAAAGATTGAAAGTTAGTTCAAAAATTAGAAACTTTTATTGTATTAAAGAGTTTCTCAATAAGAGCGGGTAGATGTTGGACGTCTGTGGCGGGCTAAGTTTATTACTAAGTCACTAAAGCAAAATCATTATGGAAAGTTACAGGGTTAAGTACACGTCCCAACGATAAAACTTCTTGTGCTCGGCGAGAAACCGACTGCCTCAAGTTTTTCTGCACATTTTTACGGACAGCGGCAATGATCTTAGCCGACACGGCGTTTCTTCGATTAACAGGAGTTGACTGATTAATTATCGATCCGGTTGTCTCGAATTTGTCCACCAAAAGTTGGAGAGAGGGCCATAAGAACTCGCCCTTTGCACTAACGATCATTCAAATTAAAAAGTACATTTATATATAATATGAAAGTAAATCAGACTAAGCTTAGCTCATTTTTATAATGTATTTTTGTTGTCAAGGTCGTATCAAGCCCATTGTTCGCTTCTAGCGCGTACAACACTAATGTAAGCTATAAGACTTCAGACGAAAAGAAAAGGTTAGCCTCCAAGATAAGGTTTGTGTTCCAAATTTTCATTAAATCTATTTATAAAATAATTCATAAAATAATTATAAATTTCGTACATATTTAGAAAAAATTGTTGATGACTTCTTTATTTATCTTTTTGTAATAATTATATAAATATTAGGAATTTTCAAAAAGTTATTCATTAAAATTGTTTATATAAAGTTTTTTATTAACTTATTTAGCCGCTTCTTCTTCTTTCAAAACAAATATTGTATGAAAATTTCGTTTTTTTAAACATTTAAAAAATTTATTATGAATGAGGCTGCTAGTTTTAAAAAAAAATATTTTATGTAAATATGCAAAATAAACAATTACAAAATGCACATATGTGCACAAATACGTATGTATGTACATTAGAGATAAGCGATCCTGTGATTTTAAAGGAACATCGTTATCAGTGAATGTGATTTTTAATCACTGTTCTTTTAAATAGTAACTGTGATCACAGTTTGTTACTTTTCACTTCTTGTTATTTTTAACTCCTGTTAAATGAGAAGAATGTTATTTTAAACAGTGATTGTGTAACTGTTAATTCAATTTTAGTTTTTTTTTCACGCATATAAGAACTACGCATTGTTTTTCTAATTAAAACGAAAAAAAAAAATTTTTTTAAACGATCTATAGGATCGTTTAAAGTTATTAGAGAAAAATAATAGTTTTAAAAGCAAAAATCGAGTAAAAACAAAGCTTTGATGTAGATAGTAGTTCTTTTTATTTTATTTTATTTTTTTATTAAAAAAACACAACTAAACAATTTATGTTGACAAATAAGTCAAACTTAAACAAACCAAAAATTTTAATTCAATAGTAAACAAAGAAAAACATAGTTAACAACTATCAATGGGTTAAAAAAAATTCCATATTTCACTTGTTTTCTTTTTATTTAATTTAGAAGCTATGACTTACAAATTTAAAATACGTAAGTATGTTTGTATGAATGTTTTATTTACATATACTAGTGTTTGCCTTGAAGGTGGAAGCACTTTTACAACATCAACAAGAACAGCAATCAATTTTATCTACTACTGTTTAACCAAACTAACATGTTTTTTTTTTTATATTCTTGTTGTAACACTGCGAACACCTCTCTGGTAAAGTTTTTTTGTCTGCACTAACACATACATACATACATGTTAAAAATAACACTGGAATTTTACTCTTACCTAAAAAAACAAATATTTATAGTATAAAAAAGAACAAAAGGAACAGCATTATTATGTGTTCACTGTTATTAACTGCGAAAAAAAGGGACAGTAAAATTGCAAAAGTACGAAAACGTTACTTCACAGATAAAACAAAATAATTTGAAAGTAACTACATCGCAGGTACCTGTTATTTAACATTTTTAGTCACTGTTGTCACATGTGATTTTTCAGCCACATTTATTAAATCACAGGTACTGAAATATCTCTCATCTCTAATGTACATACGTATATGTATGGATGTATGTATATATGTATTTATGTATGCATTTGCCAATTCTGCAGGAGTGATGTCCTCTTAATCTTTTTTTCTGTTTCTTTCATTTTTATCCATGTAGATTCCAGCGAAAACGCTTCACAAGACAACAAAACACAATATTCTTTGCCTGACTATCCCTTAGTACCAGCAAGTCGTGGCTTTTGTTTAACTTTAACTGGACTTTTGGAAAGTCTCAAACAAAGAGTTAATTCTCTGAATGAAGTTAACAATCATACACGAACAATGGAAGAAACTATGCCAACAACAGCTAGAACTGAATAACCTTATTTAATTAAAACATAAATAGTCAAATTAAACTTTAAAAAAACGGCTTTAAGAAAAATGTAAACCAAAAAAAAAGGAATCGAAACAAGGAAATATTGGTGCTAATGCCTTGACAGCAACACTAGCGCTTACTTAAAGTATTATAAAAAAATGTTTAAAATTATAAAAGATGTTGTGTATTTTCTATTATTAAAGTAAAATTTTCAAATTTCAGATAAATACTACTAAAAAATTTTACATTTTAGCAAATACTAACTAAGACTATATTTTATTATCTATTTCAATTAATATTAAAAATTTTAAAAATATATGTTTATCAAAATTCGAAAAAGAAAAAAATTATTTAAACTTAAAACTCAAAAAGTAAAAAATATTATGCTTTTCATTACTCATACATATGTACACACATATGTTGTTAAAAATTGCTTATTTAATACACACAAAAAAAAATGAAATTATTTCGTAATGTTTATTTATTTTTAATTCTTTTGTTACTTTTTAAATACTTCTAAAATATGTAAAAATAAAAGTTTTACGTCCATTTTAAAATAAATAAATAATTTAAAGTTAAAGCTTAAGCCCCACATTCATAAACAATTTTTAAATTTGTTGAAGGTTAAAAAACAAATTTTGTATGAAAGTTTCTTTTAATAAACTTTTAACAGACTTAAAAGTTTATGTATTATGAATATGAGGGTAAATGTTTATTTTTAGGCAATATTTTTAAATATAATATATATTATTTTTAAAATTTCTTCCAAAGAATAAAATATGTATTTAATGAGAATCTTAAATTTTTTTTTTTTTTAGGTATTGCATTGTTATTTTCAATGCTTTATAATTTGTTATAGAACTAAGTACATACATATAATTTTGATATTACGATTTTTCATGTTTCTGCTAAAGTTGTTTTTTTTTATTAACTTTTATTTTTTTTTATTCATTTTTAATTTAATTTATTTTTTTTTATTACTTTAAATTTTTTCGCTTTTAATTTAGCAAATTATTGCTTGCCAAATAAATGTTAAATTATTACAAAACTTTATATTTGTTATTATTTCCTCTGCAGAAATTACTTAAACCAATAGCTTCAATTCTTTAAAGAGCTACAGAAAGCTCATATGATTGCGCAAAAGTTTATATATCCTTTACCATTACGTACATACTTACGTATGCAGCAGAATGTTAACACATATTAGAGATGGGCATGTCTTTTGATTGATTGATTAGCAAGTACGAAAAAAAGCAAGAGTGAGAGTAAATTTGTGTGACTGTGAGTTAATTTTCTTTACTCATTTACAATTATACGATTATACAATTCAAACATTTAAGCATAAAAAAATCGTCAAAAAAGATGGATCAGCTTCAAGTCGTATCAGAAATATAACAAGGTAGGTACCATTAATTATTTAAATCTCTAAATGATCGTGATTTAAACTCCCAATACGTCGTTAAAATATACACAATAAGTGGAAAATGAATGAAAAAGCAAGCAAAACAGCTAAAAATGCTTGATTTGATCCAAAGAATTAAGTTTGTATGTTACTCTGGTCATCAAGTAATAATGATTGACTAATTCGAAAAAAGTAATATTTTTTCATGAACAGAACTAAAACAAGATATACGCATATGAGAATTCATTGTCTCCAAAACTATCGAACTACATATAGATAATGAACAAAAAATTATTAAAAATAGTTTTTGGCAGTTACTTTTGATTGATATTACAAACAAATTGTGTTTTCAATTAAGAATACTTTTTCATACAAACTTTTGTTTGTTTATAATGAATAAAAATTTGAACGGAAAACAACTTCGATATGTTTTCCTCAAAGAAACATGTTTTGATCCAAATGGAAACGTTATATATTTTTTTATTTGTATAAAAAAAATTTGTATACGTTAAAAAACTATAGATTCGCCTAAACCAAGGCGAATTCATATACCAGGTGGTGTCGAAAAGCCAGCTGATCTACTTTTTTTTCTTAAATTAGGAACTTTCTGTCAAAAGTTGTTTATGTTTATCTTTTTTAGCTCCCGCAAAAAGAAAACAAAACAAGAATTTGCTTTGATTCACTCAGCTGTTTTTGACATTTCGTTACCGAAAAAACAACAAAGTTTTACTTGTTGTAATCTCAACGCCACCTAATTCAATTCGCCTTGGCCTAAACGTTTCGTTTTTAGCTGATTTGCTTTAAGAAGTTAGCATCGCTGTTTGTTGTACCATGTCTTTAATGTGCACGAATAGAAGATATACCGTACAGTACAGCTGATAATTTTATTCAGCTAATTTTTTGTTTTCTGCTGTCAAGTTTTCAAGGCGAATTTATATCAAGTGTCCTCAGTCAATCAGCTGATTATTTTAATGTTAACTTCTTATAAAAAAAATAGATAAAAAAATCCTCTCCAAACTGAGGCCACCTGATATGAATTCGCCTTGCAAGTTATCAATAGTTTATTTGACAGTTTAAAAAACATAAATATTGTTGTGGCAGAGATGGATGCCACCTTGTTTTATATACATATTTAACATGCTTTCACATTTTCTGCATTCGTTTTTTTAATTCCAAACCCGTGTTCCAAACAAAAATGTTGCGCAGGCAGGCTAGATTGAGGCGTGAATATTTATATCAAAAGGCAAACGAAAGTAGGCAAAATAAAAACAAAGCTAAAAAAAGTAGAGTCGAGGATAGTTTAACTAACAATAGACAAATTCATGGAGATATTCAAAGAGACGCCATACAAATAAAAAATTCCATCAAATATGACACAATATGTAGGTATTATCCATTGTGCATTGGTTCTATTTTTTCTATATATTCATATTTACAGACGATAATGTTAATGCTTTTGATGATGAATACCGGTATGCTGGATGGGAAGATCCTAAAATAATGATAACGACATCCCATGAACCATCTGCCAGGTTGAAAATGTTTGTGAAAGAATTAAGGTTGATAATTCCAAATTCTCAACGTATAAATAGAGGAAAATATGATATAAAACAAATCGTGCATACATGTAAAGCAAATGATGTCACAGATTTAATTATCGTTCACGAGCACAGAGGCGTTCCTGACAATCTTGTTGTATGTCATTTACCATATGGCCCAACTGCTTTCTTTAACATATCAGGTGTTGTAATGCGTCATGATATACCCGACATCGGACATATGAGTGAACAGAATCCACATTTGGTATTTCATAACTTTAAAACCATTCTTGGTCAACGTGCTATGAAAATATTGAAGCATCTTTTTCCCGTACCTAAAGTCGAATCAAAACGTGTAATCACTTTTGCTAATCATGATGACTTTATATTATTTCGTCATCATACCTATCAATATATTAACAAAGAGCTGGAGCTCCATGAAGTTGGTCCGAGGTTTCAACTCAAATTGTATCAAATAAGATTAGGAACTCTCGATGAGATTAATGCCGCTAATATTGATTGGGTTCTTCGTCCATATATGAATACTTCAAACAAAAGTCGTTTTCTATCACCAGATGATGGTTGGGATCAGGATGATGCTTAGCAAGTCGAGGCTTTTTTAATCAAATATTTTTAAGATACAATTTTAACAAAGGCAAATTTATTTAATTTCTTTCTTATGTTGCAATACGTTTATCAGCAAAGAAAAAGAGATTGCCTTTTTCAATAAAAAAGAAATAATTTATGAATTCATTTGTTGTCGCTGCTTAATTCACAATGGCTGTATCTTTCGTGCTTTGCAGTAATGTTCTTAACAAAGCTGAAAACTTACGCCCGGCACAAAAGAAGTAACAATAAGCTGGCCAACAGCAAACTGGAAAATGACCTTTTATTGAAAAATCTTGTCAAAACTTTTAACAAAGCAGCCGAAAACAATGTCCAATAAAAAATAACTGCGAATTTTTAAATTCACTATCACAAGGCCTGCAGAAGACACGCATTAGCATATGGTTAAAACGGACCAGGTTTTTATTGAAATGGCTTCCTATGGACATACACATAGGTATGAGTTAGGTGCTTCGAAATTCAGCAAAAAAATTGTTGTATTTTCTTGCTTTTCATTAGGGAGAGTCTCCGGGAAGTTTCTGATAGTTTGATACCAGTAATGGGTCCGTAGGACATCAGGCGGCTGAGAAAAGTTAATTTCAATAGACTTAATAGATTTCCATATCTATAAGGATTCAGAATAAATATATTTAATGGGGTCGCAAATAAATAATGTAGAAATAACAAACCCTTGCCACCTGTGGTGAATTTGCCCTTAAAAAATAGTGAGTTTTTGCGGTAAGTTGGTTGCAGCTAGTTTATGTTTGTATGGAAAAACAGATTAACTATAAACTAGTTATAATCTGTTTATGAGTTACGTGTAAACAGATTCAGAAATAATCAAGAAAATGATTGCAGATAGCATTGCCCAAATGTGTATAACTTCATAGAAATCTAATCTGAGGCATAAAAAATAACAGGAAAGTGAGTATGTGTTTACTTATTGTACTCAGTGTTAATGGTTTAAAAATACATTATATTATTATTATACATTTTCAGTTGTTTTAAGTTTCTTAAAAGCCAAAAATAAAAATGCTATTATTTGTTAACCTATATTACATTTATTTTGAACAGGAAGAACGTTTTACTTTTATTGCACATTATCTAAATATATTATACCGATTTCACGACCAAACTGCTCAGCTTTTAACGATCCATCGATACTTTCACAATTTTTATTGAAAACACTGTAAGCACTGATTTCATTACGTTTTTTTGGGCCCGTACGTGTATTAAAATAAATCCCTCCTAGTGCTGATAGCATTAAAAAAACTATTCCAAATTGCAGTTCAATGGCAATTATGTATAGAGTCACCCAAAATGCCAAGTAAACTATACGAAGGGTATATTTTAAAACACGATTGTCAGATTTTAAAGATTCAACAGCGCAACTCTCAATAGCTGTTTCCTCGTCTAATGATAGAATGACATCATCGCTATCAGTATCTTCTTTAACTTGGGAAGAATGTTTATCCGTCTGAGATTCCTACAGGTAATCAATAAAAATTGTTTACAATAATAACAATACTGTAGGGAAAACACATACTGTGTACGTGTATATGTACTTACTATTGGCTTATCTGGTAGTTCATGTCTTTCATTTTTATCTTTTACGCCCAGCATCAAAAATCCTTTAATACCTTCTTTAAAGCGTTGAATTCGTTCTTGACGCCTTTTACGCAGTCGATAACTTTTCAGTTCATGTTCAATATTTTCCATTTATTACATTAAAAATAGTTTAACAAATTATGCTCATAAGCAGAGAGCAGAGGCGACCGGCTAATGGCCGCGGCCTAGTTACCGCCGACATATTTTCTTGTTTCGCAGCGGCTAGTTCAGCTCAGAATTGTTAGCCGACAAAATTGGCAAAGTTAACAGACACGGAAATGTAACTTAATTATTGTAAGTGTGAACATTATTTTTATTAAATTTTGTTTTGGAATCCCTTAATTTTGTTACGGTATTTTGAATTAATTGCGGTTCCTAAAAAATAACTTGGCAATACTATTTAGTACATGTTATTACAACCCTTATTTTTGTTTACAAATTTTTTTTGTTTGCAAATTTCCATCATTTATTTTTAAGCAAAAATATTCATATTTTCCTAATTTTACTGTTTTTTTTTTATTGTAAAATGGAAAAATTAAATGCAACCTTAAATGCTGTAAAAGCTCTGCGTTCTAGTGTTCGCCAATGTTTCGAACAATTAGCCGATGGCACGGCCAAACATGTAGATAGCACTGGCGTTGACCAGTCTGAAGAAAGTCGCAACAAGTTTTTGGTAGAATTTCAGGAAAACTATGGAAACATCAATCAGCAATTGAGGTTTAATAAATAAATAAAAATATTTATCAAATACATAAAGGTTTTCTTTCTACAGAGAAGTGGAATCATTAATTAATGGCTTACAAGTTCCCATGAGCCCTTACTATTTGGGCAACACAACGTATTTGGCCCAAGAAATAACACAAGATCGTCAGGCTATGTATTCACAATTGGTTAATAGCTACAAATGGATTGATAAGGTTAGTAGCATGAAATGTGGCCTATTGGGAACGATATTTTTTGGAATATTAATAAATATAGGGTCAACGTGCCACTCAACAAATTTTAATGAGATCGACTAGAGTGTCACGAATATTATTTTCAATATAAAAAGCCGAACAAAAAAAGCTGTATTGTGGGTGTACAGTTTTCACTGGTTGGATCGGGTATCTAAATAGCAATAAGGGACTTTCGAGTTTAATCGATTTCCGAATAAATGAAGTGTGTTTCAACGTTACTTTTACGCCTTCGACAGTGGAGGTAGGGCTTAGTAAGAGAGTAAAAATACCGATCACCTTTTATTAAAGACTTCTAGAAGAATGTATAAGACAGATTCAACGGTACCTGGAATAGTAGAAAAGTCTGCTGTGACCGAAGTTGGACAAAGTGTGTTCTTAAATTTCTTTGGGTATGAATAAAAGAATCAAAAAAATCACGGTAGAAATCTTCAAAGAACACTATTTTGTGAAATATGTATATGTATATATGTAATGGGTTCTTAGACTTCTGATAAGTGTGAAACAACAGAATCACATATTTAGATGGGAAAGTAGTTATTTTTAAAAGTAGTTTGTTAATGTTTCTAGGTGTCAATTGTATAAATAATAAGTAAAGTCAGGGTCGTGTTAAAAGTGCGTGATTGTACTTATGCCCTTTTCCCTATCTTGAATTTAATTACATTTTTTAAGGGATTGACTAAAGGGGTCTCTTGCCACTATACTTTTAAACCTTATTTTGTTAAATAAAACTTCAACATATTCATTTTAAACTTTTCTTTTTAGGTTCATGAACACAGTCTTTTAGCTTTTAATAACTTAAATCTAAATAACTTAAGAAGATCATATACGTATTCTCAAAAGAGGGGCCGCGTTCAATACACCTCATGCAACAATCCTGATCCGGAGTAAGTGTAATACAAATCGATTTTTTTTTAAACTTATGATTTATTTTCATTTCATTTATTAACAAAATTTTTTATTATATTATATAAAATTAAACCCTATTACATATGTACATACATATGTATGTACATATGTAGTTATAATTACACAAATTAGGGTTTAACGGAAAAACATAAGATGAAAACAAATATTTGATATATTTAAACTCTGGATTTTTTTTATTAATTAAAAAAATAAAATCTCTATCAAATAAACTATTAAATGCTTGTATTGACAACAATGGCGCGTCTACACAACGTGCGCGACAATGGCACGTCTACAGCAACAAGATTTTATTCACACCCGTAACCGTCAAGTGGAAAAATTTAAAATTTTTATATACAGTTTTATAGTTGGGCTGTATTCAGCGTTAGCTGTTCTATTGTGCATAACTTGTGGATAATGTTTCGATTACATTCTATTTTTAACGTATTTTAAACTAATCATTAACGATGTAAAGTTGTGTGTGTCCAGCTTTTCACGCATGTTCTTTTGAAGTCACCGTTGGATATTCAGGAAGCCTGTTCCTCGGTGTCTTCAAAAAGCGGTAAATCTAACAGTACCCAAAAGTAGAAGGGTGATCGATTATTCGATTTTTTTCAAAACCCGGTTTTCGAACAGTTGACGTTTGCAAAAAACCGGTTGCTTTTTTTTATATTGAGAAAAAAAACCGGCTAACCGGGTTTTTAAATAAAATATGTAATTTCACCCACAAAATTTGTTTTCAAAATATTTTCTTTAATAAGAACACGTTAAGAAATAATATGAATAAATAAAAAGAAATTAATTAATAAATGAAATAAATAATAATAATATTAAAAATAAAGAAATAGTTTTTATTGAAAGGTTAAAAAACGGGTTTTATGAGCAAAAAAACCGGTTTACTCGACATTTTGAAAAAACCGCTGTAAAAGTAAAAAAACCTCCAGGTTGAAAAACCCGTCGATCACCCTACTTTTGACAGGTGAACACATCATAATTACTGGTTCAATTATATTTTTAAAGCGCCTTACATCGTATTGTAACAACAAGTGTAGTTTTTTGTATTAAATGTTTCTATATAAACCGTTAAACATCAATAACAACATATTTTTCTTACAGAGTTAAAATATCAATACTGGCCGAGATCGATATATATTTTTTTGCATTTGCTTTTCAGTGTTAGGTGATCTGATAGGCATTAGGCAAAAAAAAAATTAAACTGGAAATCAATTAAACTTTATTAAACCTTTTTTAAAGGATTGATTAGAAAACAGAAAATTTTACAACAATTAATTTTATTTAATACTGATTAACATTTAATGTAACATTCAATTTTAGATTCATTGATAATCTTTTCAATAATGAAATCACTCACATAAATACCACCTACAAAGTTTGTCGCCCATTCAGTTCTAATGCGGTAGTCATCGTAAGTAGTAATTGTTAAAATATTTTTTATAAAAAAAAAAAACACAAAAATTAATTTATTTATCTTTGTTTAACAATAAAGGCAACAATAAGTCATGTTTTAAAAGCTGCTATAATCTGCAAAGGCGTGCTAATCGAATGGGTGACGGTAAAGGGTTATGATGAACCATTAGAAATTGAAGATCTTTGGACTGAATCACGCTATGAAGTATTTCGTAAAGTACAAGAGCACACACACTCGGCTATGTTGCATTTCTTCTCTCCAACTCTGCCAGAATTGGCGGTCAAAAGTTATATGGT
>NDXZ01002175.1:1066-18888 GCA_003055125.1 Paykullia maculata
TTTTTTTTTTTTTTGCAAAACAAAGAACAAACTTATATTACATTTTTTGTGTTCTTGTAAATTTTAATAAAATTAATAAATACATTTAAAAAAATGCGAATTTAAAGGAAACATAATTGAACTCTTAAAAAAAATCACAAATAAACTTAATTATATATATTTTTAATTAAAAGGACACTTAAGACTTGAAATACTAATTATTTTAATCAAATTCATAATTTTTTAAATTTAATTTCAAGTTTTGCTTTCAAAAGCCAATATTTTCAATATATTTATTCGTCGAAACAGTCATTTTTAGATATTCAATTATAATTTACAAATAACTTTACATTAAGCAAAACAACATATTTTACCATTCAAACAAACAAACTCATCAATTGATGACCGCAGCAGAGTCTTACAATTTTTTTTTTACAATGTATTAAAAAAATCCTTTTATTTTACAAAAAAACTTTAAAAAATGTTTCGACACATTTTATTTGCCGTTTTTTTTAATAAGTTTTCTCATTTTCTTGTTGTTTTCAAAATTTGTTTCCCCTCATTTTTATTGCAATTCTTGTTGCTGCTGTTTTTGTTTTCTTCTTTTTTTTTTTGGGTTAATTTCAATATTGTATTTTGTATAATTGCAGCACGATCTGTTTTTTTATTCAAACAAATAATGTTGGCATTTTATCGATTTAATTTTAATGCCATGTTACGCATGAAATACAACAACGCATTGCAATTTTAAACAAAAAATTTAAATGAAATAAATGTTTTCCGTATTTGCATCCATTTATGTATACATGAATATGTATGTATTTAATTGTGCATTTGTATATATATGTATGTGAACAGACAATGGTATTGGAAAACAACAAAACAGTAAACACATACATACATAAACACATCTCATTTATTTTTCCATACGCACATTTTTAGCATTTTTTCTTTAATTTAATTTTTATTTTTGTACTTTTATTTTTCAGATGCTTTTTCCACGTCTTTTCCATGCATTTTGTTGTGTTCATGCATTTAATTCATCGTTTGTCCAAAGAAAAAAAATAAAAAAATGGACAGATAAACAAGTAAATGAAAATAATGTTCTTTATTAATATTTTTTAATTAAATATTTTATTGCAAGTAATTTTCTGATATAGGACTTCTAGGAAATCAGACAACGTTTGCAACTGATAAATTTCTAAGAGTAAAAAAATTATATAATTTTTTTTTAAAATAATTTCAGAAATTAAAAACTTTTCCTTAAAGATCTCGTTGGCAGATATTTCTACAATTTCTTTAAGAAAAACACCTTAATCATCACATCATTAAAGCAGGTATAGGAAAGTTAATACAATTAAAATTTGCGGCCTAATTTGGATCACTAGACCACTTCAATTTGTTTTTAACAAAATGTATCCATTGACTCGACATTTAAAAGGTTTCTTTTATTGTTTCTTTGTATAAAGAAAAAAAAAACTTTTCTAATTCTTCAAACTATTATGGTATTAAAATATTTAGTAATATTTATTTAAAATATTTATATATTTTATCAGGGCACCCACTTTATATTCTCTTATCAGTCTGGGTTTCACAAAATATGCTTTACCAGGACAAATATTCTTGAACTCATTGCCGATATATTGTGGATTTTTTTTTACAACGACAACCTAATGTATTTTTACTAACTTTTGTAAAAATTTTAAACAAACTCAACTGTACATATGCCATGTAAAAACTAATAACATATTTAAGGATTTCATATGTAAGTGATTGAAAGTAAATTGTTCTTTTCATAAGCATCTGTTTTAAAAGTATTGAAGAGCTTTCAATTTGTTGTTGATTAAATGTTCTTTTATTGTGATGTATGCTGATAATGTAAAAGAAAAATGGCCTTCGCAATCGTGCTGGCGAGTTCGAATTGTTTTTTTTTTGCAAAGATCAAAGGTTAAATTTACATTATTTATGAAATGATGTAAAGCAATGCAAAAGCCATGGTCTAACGTGTTTTGTTGTTTTCTTGCCAAGCCCAACTTAACTGAAGTTGGTCTTATAATATTATGCCACTAAAATTGCGATAAATTCAGATATTGCTTTTTAATACTTAAGACCAATAAGAGACATGTTTTGTAAGTCAAATTATTATTGTAAATAACCAAATGTTGTCGGAAATTGAAAATCGAATAAAATAAAAAAAATTTGGCGTTAAAATTTTTAATTTAAAGATATTTACATAATTGTTTTTATAACTTTAAGGTAATGTTTTTGAAATAAATAAATATGGTTTAAAAAAAAGGGAACATAAGAATGACTTTACATGACTTATGTATATTTCAACTCACTTTTTTGTAATTTTACTCAGCTTTTTTATGAATTTTATTCGATAAGATACACTCACTAAACACTTAAACAGTTGAAGCACTTGTTTATTTCATATTTATCTATTTTGAGAAATAATTAATATTTTTCTTTTTATATTATTGGAATTTCTTTTAAATTTCAAAACGAATCTATTTCTCTTTCTTTTATGTAATTTTGCTTAGATTTTTTTAACACTTTAGCTTAAAATCACCTTTAACTTTTGGCAAAACACTTCCTTTTTTTAGTAAAGAATGAT
This sequence comes from Paykullia maculata, assembly GCA_003055125.1. Taxonomy (NCBI): domain Eukaryota; kingdom Metazoa; phylum Arthropoda; class Insecta; order Diptera; family Rhinophoridae; genus Paykullia; species Paykullia maculata. Next base: position 3,663 of record NDXZ01002175.1, read on the forward strand.
TAAACATTCGCTAGACTAGTGTTAATTATGCATAAATTTGTGAACCGGAATTATTTATGGCCGCCGAGTTAGTGGTCAAATAGATGTAAAGTGACACGTCTGTAGGTAAACTTTTTTTTAACTGTTAAACTTTACAGATACCAATGTATTTATGTATGTTTGGCCACGAAAATCAGGAAAACTTCAACCATAAAAATGGCCACGTTAATGTAAATACACAAATGAGCCCTGCAACGTGTCTAAATAAACACATGCAACGCCAAAATGTACCGACGATGTGAAATCATTAAGTTTTGCCACTGAATATTTGTATTTCTAACGAAATTTTTGTTTGTGCGTAACGTTTTCAAAATGCGCTAGACGTTATGAGGCAATTTAATCACTTTATGGTATGTGTTGTTAGCGTTAAAATGTACGTTTCAAAATGTTGCAATCTAACTGCCTGCAAGTGAGTATATGTGCTTGTGTGCATGTGTGTTCATAAAACACATATACAAACACTTAATGTTGTCGTTTGATTTGATTTAACTAGAGTGGCGGCTGACTGGCTGGTAAAACACTTTTAGTGATAGAATTTTTGAACCAACACACATTCACCTTAACACTTGTTATAAATGTATGGGGACACGGGCTCGTTTCTAAACATAAATTTTATGCGTGCGTTCGGTTTGAAAACGGTTTTAAATGTGTGACGGAAAAACCTTTTGAAAACATGTAGAAGCGCTTTACAATATTCAAATGTGATAACACAAAATTTATTTGCTACCAACAATAACAACAACACAACATAAAGCTAAGAAAAAGCAAGAAAAAAAACGAGTTGAAAATTTTGAAATTTTCATAGAAAAAATTTTCAAATTTTCAAAAAGCATAAACATACACACAAGCATATGAAATCAGGCATACATACATTCGGTTCAAAACAACCTGCCTTCCGTTGCAAAAACAACACAAATTCAAATACAGAAGCAGCCGTTAAAAAAGCAAGTTTCATTAAGTGTTTGAATGTGAGCATGTTCATATGTAAATTTAAATATTCATATGTAAATGTGTTAATTTTGAGTTTAATGCAAGTGTTTTTGAGTTAGTTTTCGCCCCAAAATAACGAGAATATAAAAAATTAAGCTCAATGAAATGAAAGAGTTATAACTGGTTTTGCAATCCAAACACAAACGCTATAAGGATTACAGCTTTAACACACAAACATACATACATATGTAAATATGTTCGTACGTATATAAACTAATACACTTTTAAACAAAAACAATGGGTGGGTGGAGAATTTGAAAGCAAAAGCAAAAATAACAACAACAATGGGAACTACTTCACATCACAAACATAAACAAACACAACTACAAAATTTGTTTTGCAGAAAATTTTATATCTAGAAATTATCACTTGTGCAGACTCTCTCTCGCTCTCTCTCTCTCTCTAACACTTTTATTTATGCTCTTTTATTTTATTTGATTTATGCTCTTTTACTTAACGGAAATGGATGTGTTTTAACTTGATTTCGTTTTTTATCTCATCTCTTTTTAAAATTTAAATATTTTGTAATTATGCAGCTGCTGTTTTGAACTGGGATTTTAAAACGTTTATGTTTAAAAATACAAATTTTCTGGTCATAACATTAAACTGACGTTCGCGTAAAAGCTGTAGCTTTTTCTACTACAATTGTTTTTGCTGTTCGCAAAACAAACAAAAAACGTAAAGTAAAATCGCCAGTGGATGTGGCTGTGGATATGTTGGTATGTTACTGGTGTTTGTTTACTCCATCAGCACTTCCGTAGTGGCCATTTTGCTCTCACCATCTCTTTCTACATGACCAACAACGACACCACCAGCATCACCAATTTCATTCCGCCGTCATTCCGCCACGTAATGTTGAACATATGTACGTACTATGACGGAAATGAGGTTGCACAGAGCACCAGGTTACGCGATAAAAGTACATATGTAGTTGCATGAATTTATATGAGGCATTGGCAGATATCGTAAAATCGCATACAAGCATTAAATGCTGGTGTTATTCTAAAGAACAGTGTAACACAAAATGCAAAATTTATGGGAAAATTGCTGCGTCTAAATGTTCTTAAAAAAACGTGAGCTATTTTAATGCTTAGACTGTAATACAGACCAGGAAACTTTTGCTCCTAAGAAAAAATATCCTTTTGTTCTGTTACTTATTTTTTGAGGATGATTTAAATAATAATATAATCGGATTTTCCTTGAAACTATCATATCGTTTAAAATTTAGCTTTTTTTGACAAAATGAAACTGAAAGGATTAATGTTAATTTAAAATTTCAGTTCAAGTTGAAAATGTTATAAGTCAATTCATTTCCCTTTGCCGAGGGGCATTAAAACTACTTTGAGTCGTATAACCAACTCTGAACTAGCTATTAGCCAAAACTGATGACACCTTTCTTTAAGGGGCCCACTGATTTTCAGAATCTTTTGAGGCCCATAAAAATAAGAGCTCGAAGTTTTCATTTGTTGTAGAGTGTTGTTTGAAAAAAATCTGATCAGTTTCCAATATTATGAAATCGTTCCAAAATTCTGTTTTTTATATACAGGAAATTTAACAATTTTAATTGAAATTAATTAAACAAATTTCTGTCTGCTTTAGAATTGAAAAAAAATTTTTGTGTAAATTTTAGTGCTTTAAGTAAAAAAATTAATAAAAATAATTTTTCATATTCACCCACTGTTTCCTAACAAACGCACACTGATTCAAAAGAAAAATATGTAACAAAAAAAAAAAAACATCAAAAACGGATATAAACATTTAAGTCATTTATTCAATGCGTAGCGTATGAAAAAGCAGACGTAAAAAACGCAAATGCGTAGAATATGAAAAATGCGTATATTTTGAAAACAAAATAGCAAATAGCGGAGGACAGAGCTGTGATGATGGTCAGTCGGTTAAGTCTCGCATAAAAGCTACCAGACATACGGCAGCCATACAGGCAGTTTGACCAACCATTCAGCCAGTCAACCATCCATTTATCCATGCACAGGTTCATTCATGCAAATTAAAATCTACTTTGTTAAGAGGAAATAAATTTTAAAATAAATGAATAAAATGTAAAATATCTACAACAAAAGGATTCTTGTTTTTTTAACTTAAAATAGCAGCAAATAATAAGCAGAAGGGGATGGAAATGAATGTACAGCAACTTTAAACCCTTGCGCTACTTGTAGCCCATCAAAATACATATATATGTAAAACAATAACAGAAGAGGCACTAGAAACCTGTATCCAATTCCTAGATTAATGAAATCTACACTCATATGAAGAATTTTGTAATTATAAATGGAAGGGGTCAAAAACAAAAAAGCACACAGTCAACACAAACGCATATTTAGATATGTGTAAGTGTGTGTCTTCATACAATTATACTAACAATCATTAATTTCACTCATTTGAGCATTAAAAATCTGGTTTTAATTTCTATACAAAACACATAAATTTCAACCTTATTATAAGGATACTCTACTACAGTTTCTACAAGCATATGTGTGCGTACGCGATATGTAAATTTGTATATATTTTAATGGATAAAGAAACATGAGCGCACAAACATACAAATAACTCTAGTATCGAAACAGAACTGTCAATGAATTAACGCACAATTTAAGTAAAATTAAGCTAAATTGCAGTGTAAAATTTATATTGATGAGTCAACAATTTTAAAAAAATATTTACAAAAATTAGTAAATTATTTTCTTTTCACGAAAAAATTCTTTTCAAATATATTAATAAATTTTCTTTTTATTTTTGTATAAATTCCTTATTTATAAAAAGTCGGAAATCAATTCTTTATTAATAAAAATTATAAAAGATTTACGAAAACGTTTGGTGCTTACAAAAGTTTATAAATTTTTAATTTATTAACTGGAAAAAATTTAATTTTTAAAATATTTATTATAAATTAAAAAATATTATATTTTAAGAAAATTTTATAAGAAAAGTACCTTTTTTCTTCTGTGACAAAAACTTTTTTGCATTGTTCAAAGAAGATTCACAAATGTGGATTTTTTCTAAGTAGATCCAAATTAAAGAGTTCAGGCTGACAGATAATTGCAGCCTTTTGCTGATTGTAGTATCAGCAAAGTCGGTCAACTGACTAAGATTCTTCGGAATATACCTGTATCTTAATTGACTGCCAGGCGGGCATTCAGTCGCAATCGGGTGTTCTCGCTGCACATCTGAACGAGATGGTGAGACATTCCACTGAAGGGCTTAGAAGCGTACCTAGTCACACAACTATAATGCGACTGACTGCATTGCAGATAAATTAGCACAAAATTGAATTCTTCTTATAGTTGAAAAGAATATGTCGATGAACTTAATGGCTTAACACTTTCGTTTTTCAAGACACTGGTCAAACAACATGGGCCGCCCTAAATAGCCTTTGCGGGTCACTACTAGCGTATTTGCAATGCAAGCTTGCTCATCTGTCATACAGAGGCATTATTGAAACTCTTTGGACCCCATTTACGTTACGTGTTCGCCCTTGTAACAGTGTTTTTCAAGCAACGAGTAGGAATTAGAAGTTACAACTTTTTTATTACAGCCTGGTTATGGTTTGTAATAAACCCTCAAAAGGATTTTAAGCAAATAAAGATTTTTTTTATAAAAAAGTATGTCCATTTTTAAACAATTGTTAAAAAAAAATGTACTTAAATTTTTTTGTTTAAATTTCTGCATGTAGTTTTACATTAAAATATATAAAACTTTTTTTGAAGGGAAATTGTTTAAAGATTTTCTATTTAGAAAACTTGAAAAAAAATATTTGAAATTAAAAAGCCAAAATAAATAAAAAATTCGTTAAAATACAAAACAATTTTTAATCAAATTTATTTTCAACTGATCAACGAAATTTTTTTTTTATTTTTATTATATTTATTATTTGTAGAAAAATCCTCAAATCATTTTTGGTCATCATATTATTAATTATCTTAAAATGTTATAGAACAACTTCTTTTGCATCCTGACAGCAACAAAAAATTTATTGTTTTAAGCAAATTCTACTTTAACAAAGTAGGTTTTTTTATAAAGAGCAAAATATTCACTCAATTATTTATTTAAATAAAATTCAAAATAAAAACAAGTTATTTGAGTTAAAATCTTTAAAATTTATACGCTTTTTTGGCTCATTAAAAATTATGTGGGTTTTGTAAAAATATTCAAAACACAAATGAAAAACTCCACTAAAGAGGGTTTAAATTTTGCTTAGGAGTGAAAATCTAGGACCATCCCATTAGTAACTATGATCTGGAGTAAAAAAACGAGATGGCAATATACAGCAAAATATGCATGTGTGTATGTATGTATAAGGACATTCACACACACACATTCATATGTGTATGGGAGCAGTAAAACTACTCATTATAATAAACACTATCTCAAAGTTGTTTGCTGCTACTGTTAAATGTACAGAAGCAGCAACTATAATCAGTAGTTTCAAATATGTAGTTATTAAAGCAGTGCTTGATAGTAGTGGGGTTGAAGTAGTTTACCACTCAGTATTTGTGTATTTATTTATGTATGACATTTGCAAGTGCAATAAATTGTACGCACATACAAGACAGTGTCGCTGAAACACTCATACATTTAAATGTTTTCATTTGGTATAAATGTGCCTTTTTCCTCTTTCTCCCTTACAAAATAATGTTAGTTTACATTTAATTTATTTTGTTTGTTTTTTCTTCGTTTTAGTTGTGTATGAATGTGTTTGTAGTTAAATAGTTTTCTGCAAATAAGGTATAAACGTTCTTCATTTCTTCTAATCAAACCTTTAAGTGAATTTTTACTTTTAGCTCTTGCTTGTTTTATTTTAAATTTAAACTATTTCTTTTACTTTTAAACTATTGCTAAACTAATATATAAAAAAAATCTGTCATTAACAACGTGTTGTTGATACGCAAATTGACACCTACAATTTATTAAAATAGGGAGGGAAACTCTCTATTTCTAAGGCAGAAACCTTGTACAGACATGTTTAGTGTTAATTTCTAACCATCCTTTTCATTAATGTAAGTATTTAAGTTTTAATAAGTTGAAAGCAGTGGACTCGAAATATTCGGAAAATTGTATTGAAATTTATAATTTTTTATTAAAACATATTTTTAATTGCCATAAAGAAAAATGGCTTTGGGGGCATATAATGTGAACTCTTTTTTCAACATTTTCTATTGTCACAGCAATGAAAAATATCCATTAAGCATTACATATGAGTATTTACAGTCAAATTTTGAATACTTTTTTTTGTTACCATAAATTGTTCTTCAGAAGTCAAGACAATTTTTGGACAGAAAAATTTAAAAATTGATATTTTCTTTTACCCATAATTTTTTTTATTTTGGCTGATGTTCATTTTTGAATTTCTTATCTATAAACGAATTAATTTTCTTTTCTAAAAACCTTTCTTTTCTAAATTCCCGACACTAGACGAATCGAATGCTATTTAGAAACCAGCTACGGGCTAATCGCCAGCAATATTTTATCGTTATTTTTAACGTTGGATGTAAATATCGTCAATTTAATTTACAGAAGTTTTAAAAAGTTGTCGGCTTTAATACTTCTTTTTGTATGTCGGTTGAAAATTTAATCAAGAGGATATAAGGAGATATGTATTTATGTCACATATATATCAGAATCTAAGTGCTCGAAAGTAAGGAGACACGTCCTTTTTTACCCCGCATAACCCATCAAATGCCTATTGCAAAAATCATAAGAGTTAAGTCTGTAAATTGCACTTTTAAAACGAAAAATTAATCACAACTTAACTTGAAGTTTTTAAAGTCGTAACAAAAGCTGGGGGAAAATTACGGTATTCGATATCGATCAAAAATAAAAAATTCTAATTGGAATTCCTATACCAAATTTATAGAAAACTCGCACTATTGAACAGAATTTCGATCGATATCGAATGTTTTAATTTGCCCCCCAGTCATTAATAATAAATGAAAAAACACACAAATTAAACACAAACGCATCCAGCACATTTAGTGGTACTTAGTGCAACTTCGTGCTAAAATTAATCAAATCACTGCGAATTTTTCAAAAATTATTTAATTTTTTATTTATTTATTTATTGATTAAAATTAGCTACATATAAGCACTATCCAAAATAACAACAATACAATTATATAAACAAAATACTACAAACAGTCTCAAGGAGCCAGATCTGTGTTAAGATACTCTATCAGATTCATCGGCATTATCAGAGAAGTCAATCTGGTCATACAATTTATTAAAATCTGCACAAATTCTTCAAAGTGGATCAAAATTCTGTTAGGAACGTTGATGCATATTTTACTTAGACACATGTAATCTGTTTTGCCCTTAATAAGATTAAGGACAAATATGATATTAAAAACACTTCTTCGACTTTTGAATGTAGGAAGTCTAATGAGTGATAAGCGGCTTTTATATGGCGGTAGATTAATGTTTGGGTTCCAATGTAGATTACGAAGACAAAATATCAGAAATTGTTTTTGAACAGATTCAAGCTTATTTATATGCAGCTCATATTGGGGATCCCAAATTACTAATCCGTATTCTAGTATTGGCCTAACTAACGACGTGAATTAATTTTTCGTGACATAAGAATCGTTAAGTCCTTTGGCCCATCGTTTCAAAAAGCACAAAACACCATATGCGTTATTTACAGTCATTATAATATGTGAGTTGAACTAAACAATTTATTAAACATTTTTATAAATAGATAAATTATCGGTGACTTTCTTTTAATTAAATATTTTTCAAACTATTTTTGAAAATTAATACTATTTTTTCAGAATTTTAAATTTTTTGTTTTAATATTTCATTGAAATCACAAGTTCTTTGTTATTTTAACGCAAAATTTTGCAGGATATTTCCTTAGCAAAAGCCCTAGTTACGAGTTTATATAAAACTGTTAAGGTTTAAAATAATATCGTATACATATGCATAGAATGCGTGTAACGGACATTTCCAATTTAAAGTAATTTCCAACTTTGAAACAAACACAATTGTGTTAATGATTAGAACAAAAAACCTCACATAAAATAAATAAAAAAGTTATAATGGGTTGGGTGGATGTGTGTTAAGGTGATGAGAGTTTAAACTGCTCACATTCAACAAATACAACTTTACACATATATAGAAATGGAAGCCTTTACAAGAGTATTATTAAAGTAAAAAAATAGAGAAGGCTAAACCTGGCTGGGCCTAACTTAACTTAGCTAAGACAAGCCAAACATGAAACACACAAAATACAAGTAACTTCCTGACGTAACACGGCCGCCAACAGTGCCTGCAACATACAACAAATACATATGTAGAAACACATACTGTTCGTGACTTTAAAGAGGAAGGAGTATGTCAGTGTATTGGTTTTAATGCGTGCTGTTGCATACTTCATTCACTCTTTACTCATTTAAGGGCATCAATGAGGAAGGTATTTTAATTTGATAGCAGTAGTTGTATGAACATTTATTGTATGGAAGTAGTAAAGAACGTTACTTAGTTGATAGGAGTAGCAGTTTTACAGGAGCAACAACAATTAAGAATTTTTATACGAGAGTTGTAATGTAATTGCAAGATAAAACTGAAGTTAAAATTTTAAAATATTTAGTTTAGTCATACTTTCAAAGCTACTTTAACGAAACATATTTCTCGCTTTTTTAATGTCATTTTGCAAGCATCTTAGAAATAATTTTGAGTAAAAAATTGTTCAATTTTAATTCCACTCTCGTGCTAACTCACACACAATTGTAATATGTTATAGAAAAACAAACACTATTTAAGTTTTAAAGTTTAAATGTGCGTATAGTGGCAACATACACACATACATATGTATAAATAAAAACTAGATACATACATACATACGACAACCTCTACACATACTGACAAACTGAAAGGTTATTTTTAACGAACAAATCAAAGGGGTAAAAACGGCGGTGTAATGACTAGAAACTACACGCGATACTCTGATTGTAATGATGTCGATGGTGATGATAATGTTTCGGGAGTTAGAGAACATGCGATGAGTTCATTTCAAATAAAGCAATTTCCCGCCTCTTGTAAGTATGAGGTTCTAAGTGTAAATGTTGCTGCATTTGCATTTAATACTCATATGAAAATACTAAAGTTACAAGACAGTTTTTTTTGCAGTAATTTAAATAAATATTTTAGAAAAATATATATAAATGAGCTGTTTCAATCGATGTGTGTTTTGTCCAAAGACCTTTTTAATGTCTTAAATGTACAGTTTGCATTAGGCAGAGTAAGGTTTTAGTTATTTTTCTTGAATGCAAAAAAATAAAACTTGAATTTGTTAACAAACTTTTGTACAAAAGGTTAAATGCTTCTAAAAACAATGTCATAACTTTTACGATTATTTGTTTAACCCTCTAACGTGTAGTTACAAATTACTTACAATCTGCTTAAAAAACATTTATATTGAGTTTTTTTTTAGGTTCAAAATATAAAGTCAGGGAGCAAATTTAGGCATTCGATATCGAATGAAATTTTGTTCAATCGATCGAGTTTTCTTTACATTTGGTATAGGAATTCCAATTAGCATTTTTTATTTTCGATCGATATCGAATGCCGTAATTTGCCCTCAGGATTAATGTGCTGTTTTTATAATACAAGTGAACATTTCGAGTGAAATTTTTGTATGTGTTTTGTTATTGTAACAAAAACAAAATACATGTTAAACGTCTCCACAAAGCACTCACTTGTATTACAAAAACGGCACATAAGACCGAAGAAACTGAAAGAAAGCAAAAAACATATCTGAAGCCAAAAACACTTTTCATTAAAACGTCTGTTGTCCACGTCTATATCGTTTAAAATAACGGTAAAAGAAATCGAATAGCATGGTTTTTAGGTACAAAGGGTGTTAACATTTGAATGAGAACACTAGCGCTGGTAAATTTGAACTGGTGCCTCAATAGCTTTAGTGTTGGGTAATTATTTATTAAGAATTTAGGCTGAAACTGTGACCTGGGGGATGTGATCCCGAAACACCACCTGCTGAAAAATTCGCTTCGCAAGCAAACAGCATTGGCTATGGTCATTAAAGTTCAGTTACTGGATCAATTGAGTCCGTCGGATTGAAGTCTAAGTTCCTTTGCACGGCAAGGAAGCAACTACCTAAATTTATCATGACAACTTTCATGAACGGCAGTTATTATTTCGGTTGTCTTGTGTTTTTTTAACGCCTGGCTATTATTTAGTTTTACAGTAACTTTGGTTAAATAATAAACTCCAAATGGCAATTATACTAAACGTACTTCTTAGCTTTGTAGCTTGCTTTGACAATGATTTTAGTTTTTGATGTTATTGCATTTCGGGGTAGAATTTCGGGAGCCTTATTTTGGGGAAGTTTAAATCATAAATTACCAGGTAATTTTTGGTGTCACGAAAACATCTGAGAATTGTTTGATCTTTTAGATCGTCAGGATTCGTCCGATCTATTCGGCCGGGGATATATGCATTGTCTTTGCAGCAATATACAAAGGGTTGACACCCTTGTAGTCCTTGAAAGACACACGGTGACACTGGAGGCCACATTGATTTTACTTGCAATAAGACTTCCATCAAGCTAAGTTATCGTTAAAGGTGCTTATTTTAGATTTAAATAGATTTTATAAACCCTTAAAGATTTTTTTAAACCTTTTGCGGCTTCTTATCTCGCCAAAGGTTACAAAATTAACGACACTTGTCTTATTTTAAGTTGCTATTTTTTAGCTGTAATGTTTCATTTTATTCTTTACAAAATTTTATAGTTTTAAAAGTGTTTTTCTTTTTACAAAAACGCCAAGGATTGACAGGATTGTCAAAGAAACACATACATACATATGCATATGTATGTACGTAAGCCTTTACAAGTTGTTAATGTGTGTACATGAAGCATAATGTGTAATAGAAAAAACTTTTGGAAATTAGAACATTTCTAATGTCTAGTGTTTAGCAGAAATAAAACGAAGTTCTAATTAGAAACATAAGAATTTTAACATTATTTTCATTTATATAACAAGAAAGGCAACAACAACAATTGTAATAATCCCTTATTGTTTCTCAAATGATTTGAAACAAAAGAAGAAATTTACACTTATACAAGTTTATGCATACAAACCAATATAGGAAATAAGGTAAAATGAAAAAGCAAAAGAGAATATACATACATACACACATATGTACATTTGCATGTATAACCAATATCAACCTTAACAGAAGCAACATATGAATTAGAAGAAAACAAACAAATACAATTTACATATGAGAGTGTATTAATTTAATAAGGACCCAAAGTGCTGATTAAGGAATAAGTGAATATGTGTCTGTATGAGTAAATGAAAAGGAAAAATGTATTTATAATACTCGTATTAGATATTTGTAAGTACAAGAGTTATATTATTTTTATTGTCAGAATTGAGTCTAAAATTACAAAATTCTAAAGGGATTTTAGCTGTTTTCTTTTCTTTTCCACATATACTCATTTGCTTTTTTGTATTGTTGTTGTAATGTTTTTTTTTGTAATTAATTTTTTTTTAATCCTTTTTTATGTGTCTTTGCTCTTTTTTGTCTTCAATTCAACCACATGTTGTCCGCTGCCGCTGATTTTATGATTTGTTTACATTACTCACACTTTACATATGGATGTATGTAAACACACATGTACATACATATGTATTTACATAAAATGTAGAAGCTGTAAATGAATGTTTGTGCTATTGCTGTTTGTAATGTTTTCCTTTTGATGTCAGAGCGCCACGTGTTGGTTGTTTACATGAGTTTTTATGTTTTGCAGACCGTCTGCACAGTTCTCTTTTGTATGTAGCTCTCTTTAAAAATAGATTTTTACCGTTTTATTATCAAAAAATACAGGGTTACTAAATTAATATTTTTAATATTTCCTACACAGTTTCTAAACTCAATCATTTTAAGACTAAGTAAAACTTTTTTTAATTTGTAATTTTAAAACGATGAAAAATAATTTTTTTTTTTAAATAAGACTTACCACCCAATGCCAGTTGTAATGAAAGTCCCTTTCCACATGATGAATTTTAATAGAACTGAACTATCTGAAATAAATAAAAAAATAAATGTCAGCAGTCAAAAAACAAATTAAGATAAATGGAAATAGTTTAACTTTCTACTTATAAGGGAAGTTTTTAGAAATTCAAATTTGTTGAAAAGTTAATTAAAATTAAAAATAAAGTTTTTCCCTGTAAACAAATTTAATAATTATTGTCTGTAAGAAATTTGCAAAGGAAATTGTCGGTAAATATTTTCTCTACACCCACACCCAGAGAAAAAATATGGTCACAGACTGTTTAAAAATTCTATGATCGTTATATGATTGCCACAAACATATTATGGATGTAGTCATATTTTATTTCAATAACAAGATTATATGTATGGTTGCAGGAATCATTATATGTTTATATATAATAACCATAATCTAAAGGCAACATATTTAATATTATCAAGTTTAAAACAAACATTTAATGATTCTTGCAACCATATATATGATCTTGGTATTGGCGTAAAATATGACTACAACCATAATATGTTTGTGACAATCATGAAAATGATTTCACTGACCATAATATTTTTTAACTATTTTGTAATCATGTTGCATTAAAATACTCAACCATGTTTGTTCTTTGCGTGTAAATTTTATGCCTGTTATGTTTATATCTTAATAAAATAAACTGTCAGCTGTCTTTATAAATGTATAGTCTATTATTAGAAAAGTTTTTTATTTACACATTATTTTCTTTTTTTGAATTGTACAAATATTTCCTAAAATTCGCTATTTAAAAAAAAACATTTTTTTCTTTCATGCAGTAACTGCAGAGCATTTGTTATTGTCTGCATAAAACATTAAAAAATTCTCTTCTCTCATTTTTGCCAGGACTTCAAATGCAGGACACTGGCAATTGCAACTGAATAAACTGCAGAATTGCAGAAACTCTCATCAACCAAACAAATTTACAAGAAAATATAGCAACATAAGGACATAAAAGGACTATAACAACACGTGTGGCAGGCGGAGCTCTAGTTTCCTATTTAACATCAACTCAAAAAAATATATAAAGATTCTGTTTTGTGGTGTTTTTATTTCCTACAAAATTGTTTTTAAAATATTTAGAAAAATGCAACCAGGCAGTAGGGAAAGCAACAACATGAGAGGGCTGCCTCCCACTATTTAGCAGAACCTGAAAATGAATTGCACTTTTTCCCAACTAATTATTTACACTTAAACACAAAATACATTTTTAAGAACATGCGCAGATTTTTATAAATAAAATTAAAAAAAAAAAAAAAATGAAAAAAACTACAAAACATTTGAAAAAGTAAGGAAATATTAAAAAAAAGAGGAAAAGAATTAATGTGGAATCTACAAAAAAATGCTAAAAAGACAAAAATTCAAGCATTTTCATTTGCTGATTTGAAATCAACTAAAGAATAAACAAACAAAAAAAGCAACAGCAAAAAAATTATATGGCAGTAAAGGAAACTACATAAATAAAAATGAAAACTCCCTACAAAAACAAAAAAAAAAAAAAANNNNAAAAAAAAAAAAAACAGAAGGGACTAATACTTAAAAAACCAACAGCAGGCAGCATAGATTTTGTTTGAATACATATTGAAACAACAACAAAATGTAAAAAGCAACAATCGAAGGTTGAAAAAAGGAAAATAGTTGATACATTTTAGTTGTGAAAAAAGTTCGCAAAAAAAGGAGAGGAAAAATAATGTAAAAAAAGTACAAAGAAACAAAGCTCCGGGTGTTGCATTAATTAGTTATGGCAGACGATTTTGTGGTTTTCTTAGAGCTCAATGTTGTTTGATGATGACGATAACATTGCTGATGAAGTTGATAATGCTGCTGTAGATGCTGATGATGTTTAAATTAGAAACAACGTTGCAACAGCAACGATGAAAGCTTTTTTGTGTTTAATTTTAGTTACAGTTTTCTTTTTATAAATTATTTTTATTTTTATGGAACCCTCATTAGTAGCTATAGTAGTGATATTTCAGTTAACTATTCGACATGGAGCATTTTAACACATTTTAAGTAATAGTAGATAGAATATTTACATGTAATGGTAATCGCTTGGGCGTAAAGACTTAAACCAATCAAATTTTCCGGATTTATAACTTCAAACACCTGAAGATGCTAAAGTTCTGCCAATGAAATATCGATATCATTAAATCGAAATAGGGGTAACACGCCTACTTTAAGCCCAACTCTTTTTCTTTTGATTTTATCCATTTCATGCAATATTGGTGATGGATATGCAAAGTTCACCACAGCCGGAAGTAGCGCTCTTGTGGATTTAAAAATATCTTCTTGCTGTTGAAGGCAGCATACAGGGATAAGTTTAAAATGTTGAAAATACATTATATAGAGATCTTATGTTGCCCAAAGAATCAAAGTAATTACTGCATGTTCGGATGTAAAAATGTTAAAGTTGAAAGCGTCTGACTAAACTATATTGTATTCCACATTTTATTAAATATAAAATTATTTGTTCTGAGTATATTACAGACATTAGCACAAACGCTTATGTATTAAGAAAGGAAAAAAAAATTAGTTTTGCAGATAAAAACTTATTAAAAAAAACTGATACAACTGTTTTGATGTTCTATGTCTTACAATTTTTTTTCTTGTTGCTTTTTTGGAGTCCTATGGTAGTAATAATTGTTATTGTTTTATATTTTACTAGCTAGGACCCGGTCTGCTTCGCTTTCCCAAACTGGTTACCCATATTAATCCCTTTTTCTACCACGAAATTTTTAATGTCTGAAGAACCCCTGTTTAAAATTTTAAGCAAATCGGACCAGTTCCGCTCCTGTTAGTTAGTAAATTACTAACTAACATAAGGGGAACCCACAGTCCAAAGCCTATGTCTCTAGCCTAATGCGCTTGGGCTGTGCGATGATGAATCACTATATCAAATACGTTACTCTTTTATAAACATACATAAGTATGTAGATTATTAATTAGTTTTATAGTGTAAATGTAATTCGATGTTACCATCTGAAGCTTATAGTTTTATATTTTCTTAGCAAAAAAAAAAAAGAAAAAAATCCCTTTAAGAAAGAAAAACTTTTATTTTATTTCAATTTTTTTTCTGCACTTTTTTTTTGTAAATTAAAAGTAATGGTTTTGAGCACTTGATTTCTTTCTATTTTTTTTTTTTTTTTTTTT
>NDXZ01002179.1:20099-34636 GCA_003055125.1 Paykullia maculata
TTTTTTTTTGTAAAAAAAGTACAAAAAATTAAATTAAATAAATGTATATAAATTGTTTTATATTTAGATAGGAAAAGGCTTGGCTTATAACATTAACAAAAATACTTTTGTTTTTAAGTATTTTTAGCTCAATTCCTAAACATAAAAAAAGAAGCTAAATTTATCAGATTTTGTTTTTAAATCTCATTAAAAATGATTCAACTCTTTGTAGAATTTATTAACTATAGGCCGCCTTCTATAAAGCATTTGAAAAAAATAAAATAAAATCAAAAACACATTATAAACTATTTTGCTTTTTTATTATACATACACACATACAGATGTAAATACGTTATTAACTTACAATTGTCAGGTGAATATTGTGAATCATTTTGAAATCATTTCTTTTAATTCTACTAAAAAATAAAAAGTTTAATAAATGAGAAAAAATAAATTTAATCTTTATAAGAGTTATTGTAGATATGTAATAAGAAATTTTATACAATTTTTAGCTTTAATTTTAAATACTAAAAAATTTTTTACAAAACTAAATGTTGCCTATAAAACTGTTAAAAATATTTTGGTTTGAAAAAATAGTTTAATAAACTTTTAAAGTTTTTTAAATAAACCTTTGCTATTAAATTTCTTAAATATTAATAATTGAAAAAAAATTAAATGTAAAATTTTAAATATTTTTTAAATATTTGTTTTAGAAATTTTTGTAAAACGTATCGCTGAATTTAAAATAAAAAAGAGAAAGCATGGACACTAACAATAACAATTTTAAAACTCTCTTAAATATCGATACTCTTCCGAAATTCTCTCCCCATGTTAAATTCAATTTACTGCCTTTAGTCTTTTGTGTATTGAAACGCGTGAACTATATTTTTTAATACGACATTTAATTGAAGTTAAACAAAAAAAAAACAAAAATTTATAAATCAAAAATTGGTGTCAAAACCTTAAATAATTTGTTCTTAATTATTTTATTTATTTATGACAATAAACTGTCATAAGTTAACAAAAAATTAACAATAAATAAAATTTCTCCACACATTTATGCTTTCACATATGATTTTAAGCTTAAGATTCTTGCAACTAATGATGAGCCTAATGATAATGAGTACTTTGTTTTCGTCGTTCTTTTTTTTTAACAATTGCCTTAGTTTGGGATTTTTTCTTTCATTCATTTTTATTATTTTTAATGTTTTGTCTTTGTTAAGGTGACATTATTTTTGCATGCTGTTTGAATTATTGTATTGTGTGATCTTTTCTTTTGTACAATTGTTTGTTTTTGCAAGTTGTTTTTCTCTTTTTATTTCGTTGAGATTTATTTTATTCACTTTTTTTCAAATATATTTGTAACGCAGTTTTTATAATTTAAATGATATAATTTGGGTTAAGAGGCTAACTTCTTCTTCTTTGTCGTAAATAAAATCGAAAAATTGTTAATATTTAGATATAGAGTGTAAAAAAGTTTTTACAGTTATTAAACTTTACATTCCGTATTCTATATGAGTTGTAATTCTAATATTGTTTTTTTTTTCTTTTTTGCAGTCAAGATGATGTTATGCCAATGATACCCTTAGGTTTAAAGGAAACTAAAGAAATTGATTTTATGGAACCGTTTTCCGATTTTATACACGAACATTACAGTGAAGAACCATCAATGTATACAGATGCTATTGCAGATATAACAGATACAAGACAGGTAAGTAAAACCATAATATATGTTTTTTTTCTTTAACTTTATCAACCAATATTACGAGCTTATGATAATTCATGGAAATTTCACTTTTTAGGCCTCTAAAACGCCCTCCCGCGATAGTCAGGGTGTGGCTTTACTCTTTCGCTATTACAATTTATTGTATTATGTTGAAAGACGTTTCTTTCCACCCGATCGAAATTTAGGTGTCTATTTTGAGTGGTATGACTCTTTAACTGGTAAGTTTGGCATCCCTTTTTTTCAAGTCAACAGAAAGGATATATAAAGTAAAATTTTTAGGTGTCCCCTCTTGCCAACGCACAATTGCCTTTGAGAAGGCCTGTACTCTGTTTAATTTGGGTGCCATTTACACTCAGATCGGTGCACGCCATGATCGTACCACTGAAAAAGGCCTGGATGCTGCTGTCGATAGTTTTCTACGTGCTGCTGGCATTTTTCGTCACATTTACGATACGTTCACAAATGCACCTTCGATGGATTTGAAACCGCAAGTCTTGGATGTGTTGGTGTCGTGCATGTTGTCACAGGCCCGTGAGTGCTTGTTCGAAAAGCTACAATTACAGATCGAGTCATTGGGTTTAACGGAATCGAGTCATGTAAGTGCTTAAGTAATTTAAGTATAACATTTTTTAACTTAAATGGGGTGGACAAACCGTTTGTCGTCATTTTCTTTTAACAAATTATTTAATATTAAGTGTTTCTTTGACTATTATTATAAATTTTTTTAACTCTTTTTATTATTTAAAAAAAAAATTATTTTTCCTATAAACATAAATAGTTTTACAAGAAACTTTAAAACTCTGAGTATTTTAAAGAAATTAAATTTGTATAAAAAATTTAACTTTCTTAACGTTTATGTCTAAAGTTTTACGTTTTAAAGTCTTTTTGATGTCATCTATCATATTTTAAAGTTTTTCTCTTAAGTCTTTTACTTTATAATTTTATTTCTCTCTCTCGCTCACTATTTACGTTACAAACCAAGTATGTTTCCTAAGTCCTTTATTGTGAATTATAAATATGAAAATACTTGTTTCCTAAGTCTTTTGAATCACATTCGTAAAACGTATATTTTCGTTGTTAAAAGAACTAACATTTTTTTAAATTTACAATTTTTACAAAAAAAAAAACTAAAGAAATGTCTTTGTTTAAAATTTTAGCTTTTCAAAGATTTAGCTGGTGAAGCAGCACAACTAACACAAGAGTACAATGAAATGCACAAAAATATTCAAATGAATGATACCCATACATATTTGCCCGAATGTTGGGCTGGTCTTGTGCCACTCAAAGCGGAATATTATAAAGGTGAGTAACACAAACAATAAACAAACATTCACTGTTTTTCTCTTTGTTTAGAAATCATTAGCATCTTCATTATTATGATTGCAAAATTTTATTTTAAAAGTTTTGAAAAAGGTTCTTAAGTTGGTAAATTCTTTTTGTTTTTCATTTATTTAATAACATATTTCTTGAAAATCATCGTCATGATTTTGTCTGGTCTTTTGTGAACTCTAGCAGTTTTCGTTTTTTTTTTTCTTAAGTTGATTTGTGCTTAACTTTGTTTTCAATTAAATAGAATTTGTATGTCTGAAGATCTGCGTGTGAACAATCAATAATTTATGCCTTAAAATTTTGTTTTTGATTTTTATTACATTTAAGCAATGCATTCAAAAAAAAAAAAAAATACAAAATAAAACTGCAGCTAGAAACAGACTTAAGAAAACTAAAGTCGCTTGCCTTGCTTTTAAAACAACAACAATAGCAAGAACAGAAGCATCATAACCATAAATATTTTTGTCATGAACCTAAAACAACCTATCCATTGTTGTGTATTAGAAATAATACAAAAATGCCAAACAAAACAAAATTTGTTAGAAGTAAAAAAGCAACATCATTATTAATATTTCTTGAATATTCTATTTCATAATTTGATTTTAATTTTTGTTGTGGTTTCATTTCTTTTATTCAGCTCTGGCTCATCATTATGAAGCTCGCAGCATAGATGCCAACGATGACAAAGCTTCCCTGAGTACCAAAAAAAGTCAAGCCACCTCGAATGAATCGTTTATTGGTAATGCGCGGGAGGCAATGCGCTGTGCTGCTGCCGATGATGGCGATGAGGAGTGCACAACTTTGGCGGCCTTAAAGCGGGCTCATTTAAAAGAAGCATTGGCTAGTCATGAAGAAACCCAACGTCTGCAGCGCATGTGTCGTTATTTAAAGGTGATTTGTTTTGAATCTTGAAAGTTTAACAAAAGAAGAAACTTATAAGAAATAGAAAAATAAATTTAAAGTTGAACTTAATGTTTTGTGTATGAAAACTAAAACTTTTTTCTCTCTATTGTAGAATTTGTTATTATAAAGATTTCTAAAATGTTTTAATGTTTGCTGTTAAATTGGAGTGGGGGAAAAGTGCTAACACAAATAAATAAATGACTTGATTTTACTTCTATAAACGTTTATCAAGTTTTTTAAAGCTTTTGTTGTTGTTGTTTGTTTTAATCGGTTTTAAATAAATTATAATGACATTAACGGATTTTACCTTGATTTAATGTTAGTGCTTTAATTTTTTTTTGAATTTCTCAAAAGCTTTTGCAAAGCTCTTTTCAATATTAATTGCCTGTACATGTTTGTGTAAACAATTTAAATTTTAATAGAAACGTTTTCTTTTTTTAATTTTTTGTTTTAATAATTAAAAAATTTCTTTTTATAACTTTTTAGAATTAATAATTTTCTGGCGCTCTATGCTCCAGTGGGAGTTAAAGGAATACATATATATATATATTAATTTTTAACAATTTTTATACAAAAACTTACCCCCATATTCATAACAAATGTTTAAGTTTATTGAACAAATTTTGTATAATCAACCTTCAAAAACCCTAAAAACTATTTATGAATATGATGGTTAAAGTAAATATATGAGGGATTCACAAGCAACTTATGATATCATATTGTCTTATGCCCTAAAAATTTAAAATGGTTTAAGTTTTTTGTTATTGCTTTATCTGTTTGGCTAAGGATAGTTTACGACAGCACAATAAGCATAGCAGTCAGAGTCATATTATTTTAGGACACTTTTAGTATGAAAAGCAACTTAAACCATTTTAAATTTTTAGGACATATGACATATGAGTGGCTTGTGAATCCCTCAATAATTAAAATTAATTAAATGTTTTTACCATTTTAATGTTCAAAAATAAACTTTCAACTTTCAAGAAGCAATATACAAAAGCTTTGGGGTGAATTCACTCATTGTGTCTGAACAAAAATTTTTCCACACAAATTTTTTTTAGTTGAGTTTGACGTCTTTTTTTTTAAACTCAATATAAAAAAATATCTGTCCGGACAATCTGTTCAGACACAATTAGTGAATTCATCTTAATGGCTTTTGTGTGTTGCTTCTGAATTAAAAGCTTTTGAGTAAGATAAAGTTATCCTGAGAGTAAGAACAATTTAAGCCGATTGAAAGCTTTTCCAGTTACTTAAAGAAGCTTCATGTTGAATAAATTAATATTTTAGGCTGCAACCATGATACATTTAATCCGGTAGGCTCAGTTCGGAGAGGATTTTTTTATAAGAAGTTTGACATTTACTATGATCAGAAGAAAAAAATTTTTAATGTATGAAGTTTAACAGATATGATGTCAAAAAGAAAAATTCAGCTGGCTTTGTGAGGCTACCGTATTTATTGTATCATGGTTACAACCGTACAAAAAAAACTTCATAGAATTTTTCATTTAAAACACTGTGAAAAATCATGTTAAACAAATTTTCACCCAAATTAAAATTTCCCTTTAGTTTAGAACTGTTGGAAAAAGCTACTTATTTTGGAAGTATTAAAAAATCAATTTGAAAAAAAACTGTTTTTAAACTTTTCTTCAAATTAAGCTTCTCCTAAAAGAGAAAAGTTTTAAATTTCTTTTTAAAATCAGAAAAAACTTTTTCCCTTAAACAAATGTGTGATTCGCTTACATTTTCGTTTCATTGGTTTTTACTTACCCACATGATGTAAATGTACGTATGAATGTGTATTTCCACAGACATGTTTTCCATACATGGCCAAAGACAATCATGATGATGATGATGATGATGATGATGATGGCTTATGATGGCAATTGTTTAGCTATGCTTGCCACACCATCTACGGCAGCTTCATTGCCATATTATTTTACATCATCTTTTACTGTTTTTTTTTTTCTGATTTAAAATGTATCAGAGCTTTGCTTGCTTTTATTGTTGTTGTTTTTATTTATTTATTTACTTCTGCGTGGTGGTTTGTTAATTTCTATTCATCTTGAATGATGATTGCAGCTGCATTGATTTAAAATCATTGGGTGTTCCAAAGGCAATGATGCTGACTAACAGTCAGTAAGACTAGGCTTGTTCGTTGTGGTACATACCAACAAACAGACAAACAAACAAATAAACAAACATATTTGTAGTATCAATAGAGTAGGGATGATAATTGTGGTGTTGGTATAACATTTTGTTTACTTTTGGAAAACTTGGCGTATAATTGACAGCAAATTAAACGCCTTTTGCCATCATCTGATTTATATACTTATAAATATTTTATTGTTGTTGTTGTTGTTCTTCTTTAACTTTTTACTTTTTTGTTTTAGAATAAAATATCTCTAGCGCAAGTCATTAAGGAAGCCCAGTATAAGACACAAGATGAATTGGAAAAGTTATTTGAAGAAATGCCAGAGAATGAAATCGAAGAGTTATACGAAATAAATCAAGTGGAGGGTGGGTTTTTTGTTTATTTTGTTTGTTATTATAACAATAAATTGATTTTAATTATTATTATTTTTAGCCTCTTCTAAATTTACTTTGAGTTTAACTGGTCCCGATTTCACTTCGTACAAAATAGAAGACCCCTTCAAACGTCTGGGCCCAATTGCCATTTTTTCGGCCAGACGCCATTGGACAGCACCGCGCTGTGTGCGCTTACAGAAGGGCTCTGCGATTTATCACGATGGCACCCACTATCACTGTCATTGCCCTTCGCCAACCGATGGTCATGAAGTTGGCTGCAGTTTGTACAAAGAGGAAGTGGAAAGTTTTGGTTTTCATGTTCAGGGTGATTCACCCGTAATGATTGCTCATGTCGAGATAACCTCTCTGGCAGATGTTAGTCTTTGTAGTTATTTTTTTTTGTTGTATAATTTTTAAAATCTAAATCATTTTATCTAGATGGGTGGCATTAAGGAGGGTGATTTCATAGTCGAAATTGCTGGCATCGATGTCAAATGGTATTTGCATCAACAAGTGGTGCGTTTAATACAGTCATGTGGTTCAACATTGGAACTGAGAGTTATTACGCCAATGGATCGAAATTATTTAAAAGTAAGTAAATTAATAAAATAAAATTCTATTAAAAAACAAATAGTTAATCTAATCCCTAATTAAAGGCTGTTAAAAAATTTGCAAAATCATATAAAAAAATATTTAAATATTTAAGGAGAATTTATCAAAATATTCTTAAAGAACTTTTCTTTTCTGTTCTGTGAATTGAGTCGATAAAAAACGATTGATTTCACAAAACTATTTAATTCCTAATTTGACGATCTATAAAAAAAAAACGTTAAATTACAAATCAGCGAAATTCAATTCATCCAAATCGGAATGGGTAGCAGATCTGATATTTTTTTGTTATTAATAACTTTGCGGGTATTTGTTAGAAAAAAAAGGACGAACAACTAAAAATTGTTTGAATTTGGTAAAGAAAACAAAATTGAAATAAAAAATTATGGAGTAAAATATTCTTAAAAGCTTTTTTTTATTTATTTTATGCAACCGCTATTTTGTCGTTGTTGCATGATGTATGAAAAAAAAATGTTTCAAATTTACGGCCCATTTACGTCAAAACATATTTAACAAAGATTGTGGATTGGAAAAGAATTATTTGTCGACTTGCAGCTTTAAAATAATGTTGTTTTTTTATTTTTTTTTTTTATATTCCAGCCTTTATCATCAAAGGGTTCGATTTCAACTTTATCTGCGGCAAGTTCATCGGGTGTTTCGTCGGGCTCATCCAGTCCCACTGGTACTACCACCAAACCTAAAATACGTTGTAAATCTACTTCAAAAACACGTGCAGGCAGTGTTTCATCAAGTTCTTGGAATCCCTTCCGACGAACGCCCAGTTTAGCAAAAATATTTTAATTTAAAATACAAAAAAATAAATAAAAACAAAACAAAGGCGCTTATTGTCGCATTCGTATACGACCGAACTTCTTTTTTTTTTTTTTTTGAAAGAGATTTTATTTAGAATTTTCTCTTCAACGCTCGTATTCGAATGCGAGAAATCGCCCCAAAGAAATTCAAACATTAACAAAAATAATACGTGGCCATTTTATAAAAAAAAACACACAAAAACAAAAGCAATTTAAATGTAATTTACAATTTTATAATCTAAAAATTTTTTTTTCTTTCATTAGAAACTAAAAAAAAAATTAAACACAATTTTTACATAAAGATGGTAAAAAGGGTTGACAAACCAAGTAATTATTAATTTTTTTTGTGGTAAAAGAATGACCGACCAGGGAGGTTACTCTGTAATTCGATTCGATTAGAAATTTGTTCAAATTTATATGCCTTAAACATGTTAATTCGAAAATGTTTTCTTTGAATCGAATTACAGATTTTCAATTCAGTTTTCAATTCTTTTGCGCCTAGAAAATATTTTCATTTAATTCCAGGTTATCAACATTTTATCATCATTAAGTTATTTTATTGTAAATATATTTTTTTTTTTTTGCAAATTAAGTTTTTAACTTATTAAAATTATTTCCTTTTATTTTATTTTCATTTTTTAATAAAATAAAAGAATATTAAAAAAAATAAATTATGCAATGAAAAAAGAAAAATTAACAATTTCTTAATACAAAAACGTTTCAATTTTAGTTGAATTTTACAAAACAGAAACAAACATTCTAATTTAAAAAATCTTGTTAAACTTAAGAAAGAAAAATTTGTTGACTTCCATTCTCTTGAAATAAAAAATAAAATTACAAAAATTATAAATATTTTTTTTTACCCAAATCACTATTGCGTAATAAATATGTATGTATTTTGTTAATATTTAAGCCATAAAATTATTTATACAAAAAAAAAATATTTTTATTTTTTTCTTATACATATTTTATAAAAAAAAATCAACTTTTTGTAAAAATATTTTTAAAAAATATATATAAATTTGGTTATACATATTTTCAATAAAAGAAACTGTAAATAAATAAATATATTTTATTAAAATGTTCTTTTCATTTAAATGAAGAAAGGGATGTTACATTTTGCAACAGAGTTAATACATTGTGTTCATAGATACATTGTGTTCAAGGTCGAGAATCGATATGTTACAAGATAAATTAAAAAATTTAGTTGAAATTTCCAATAAATATTTTAACATATACCCCTGGAAGTATACTAAGGTTTTTTTAAATTTCAATGTACACAAAAAATCTAATTTAGAAATTATAAAAACTTTGTGGGATTATCAGGTGAACAGAATATTATAGCAAGTAAATTTTGCAAAAACAACAGTTCGTTAGATTGATACTATTGTGTTGACTGCAGAAAGCAACGGAAAAAAATTGTAAGACTTTTTGATTTAAGGTTGGAAAAATTAATATAAAATTAAATTAGTTTACTTTCTCATCTCCTTCACATTGCGATAGCTTTCACAAAAAACATTGATCAAGCTTTCTGGGGCAGCTGTTAAATTTGATGGTAATTGTAGCTACGATATCCAAAAAGCAGCTTGGGCAGCAGCACACCCATGTATCATTTATCTATCTGTTCTGAGCGAGTCTTTTAACAAACCCACCAATACGATCTCACAACCAGAGAAAAGAATTCCGCAAAATTTATCAAACTCTGCTCCTTTTTTGGCAAGATTATTAGCCATTAGATTGTCAACATTGGTGTCAATATTGGTTCCCAGACCCAAAACAGAGTGATGATCGAATGGTATGCCATCCAGTTCAAGGATATTTAGCAGTTTTCGATTGCAAGTAAATATCGGTAAAGGACCTAATAACAGCTCGACTGTTGGTGAAGATTTTTAAATTCCGGTTGAATGTTCTGTAGTACCGCAGCCAGTTTCCCAAGATTTTGGCATGTAATTTTTATATTCATCAGGTAATCTAAACGACATTCGGATTTCTTTTCGTTATTTTAAGACTCCTTTGCCGATTCTAGTTCTCATTTTTGACCCATCCGCATACACATACCTGAAAGTCTACTAAATCAGCGGAGGTAGCTTCTTCTGTATCCAATTCTGATGTTACAAGAGAATATTTTTTACCGAAGAAACCCCTTGGAATGCAATAATCTATGAGATTATGAATATTGTCCATAGACTCAATGATGCTTAAATGACCAGATGAGCTGTACTACCATCTGTTTATAGCATAAAACCTGAGGCCTAAGTCTGGCATTCGAAAGCGATCGAAATTTAACAATTCCATTTGGAATTCCTATACCTAAAGCAAAGAAAACTCGCACGTTCGAGTAAAACTCGATCGCAATCGAATGACACAATTAGGCCCCTGATTGCAATGTTTAGTACGAATTTTACATAAGAAATTAACTCTAAAGCCTGTATTTTTAATGAAAGCTTACTAAGCAAAAATTTATCGTTTAAACTTTTGTTCAAATCTAAAGGTCTCTCGAACTTTTTTCTAACAGTTAGAGTTTTGTAACCGTAAAACCGTGTAACCGTGTAAACCCGTTTGCCTATAATTTTTTTTTTTTTTGGTTTATTTATTTCTGTTCTTTTGTTCACTGCAAAGCTTTTCAACTTTATTTACTATCATTCAAACTTATCTTAGTTTTTTTTTCAATTGACCATAAATTGTTAACATTTTTGTTTGAAGAGCGTTTAGTAGCACTTGATACCACAAGGGGAGAAAAAAATTTAATAAAAACTGGATTTTGTGTATTTGTCTTTAATTTACATACACATGTACATGTTTGCAGTGTATATGTCTACACGCATACATCATACGTGAACAGCTTTACTGGCTGCCTTAACAAAACAAAAAGGCGGAAAATTTAAAAAATTATCGCATTAAAAGTTAAAGACTTTCAAAAAGGATGCAAATTGCAAACTGGCAACAGCAACACTGGTTGACACTTTCATGTTGATTTTTTAATACACTTTTCGGTGCGTTTAAATAAATTGTTTTTTATTATTGACAACAATTGATTGCCTTTTAAAGCATTTTGCATCATCGATTTACATTTGTACGTAACATTATGTGGTCCGTCCACCCCCAATAGAATGAATGTAAACGATAAAAAGCAAAAAATTAAAATTAAAAAAAAACTTACAACGAAAAAATAAACAATTGAATTGAATATACACAATTCATAAATTCACAAATTAAATGCATTTGAAATAAAAAAAAAAAATAATTAAAAATAAATATACAAATAATCATATGTAAAACTTATTCAAAAATAAAACCTTATTTTAAATGAATTACAGACATGAGGATTTTTTTTGTTTTTTTTTTAAATAATTTTTAAATGATTTTTATTAAAGATTTTTCATTTAAGTTTTTTTTTTTTTTGGTTTTTTTTTACTTTTACACATTTATAATTTTTATGCATACACACACATTTAAGGATACAATATAATAATATAATTAATATTATAATATATATACATATATATACATATATATATATATGTTTATATATAGTATTTATATATTTAATATTGTAATAATCATAATCATAATAATAATAATAATAATAATAATTAATCATAATAATAATAATATAATATAGAGCTATTATATGTATTTGTTTGTAAACTTATGGGCTAAAAAACAGACACATTTATAAGATTTATTTATTTATTTTTTTTATTGATTTTTTTCCATTTAATTTTTTCACTTTTTTTAGATTTTGGGAAAAAAACAAAAACAAATAATTTGTTTTTAATTTTTCCACTTTTAATATATTTTTTTCGGTTTTGTTTTGTTTTTTTTTTTGTTAAAAAAATGTTTCTAAAAATGTTGGTTGGTTTGGGGATATTTATTGTTGGTTTTAAAATTGTTTTATTTATTTTACAGTTTAAAGTTGACTGTAATTATTGAGTAGTTTTTTTTTCATATTTATTATTTTTTATTCTTAAAAAGTTTAGTTGATTTTTGTTTATATATATTTTTGTTATTATTTTTAATAATACTGAAAATACGACTAGACATTTATATAAATATATAAGATTTTTGTTGGTTTTGTTTTATTAATTATTTATTGAGTTTGGTTTTTGTTTTGTTCGTTTTGTAATTACTTGTCTGAATTTTACTTTAATTTTACCGTTGGGGTTAAATTTCACTTCATTTTAAATGTATCTCTTGTTAAAAAGAATGTTTGTTTTTTCATTTTATTTCTTTTTTTTATTTCATTAAATTGTTTGGTGAGAGGGAGAGGGAGAGAGAGAGAAAGAAAACAAACCAAATAAATAAATTGTTTAATCTTATATAAGTATGGCTTTAAGAAAATTAAAAAATGCATTAAAATATTGACAATGAAAGCCACCAAACCGCCGTAAAGTGACAATTAAATGTATTTTTCTAATTTAAAAACGTTTTTTTTTTAATTTTAATTTTTTTTATTATTTTCGATTTATTTCACATTTATTTACCAATAAATTCTTTAACCAGGAATTTGTTCCAAATTTTGTTTCTACATTAATACATATTGTATGTATGCGTGTACATTTATGTATGTATATGTATGTTATGTAATATTTCCTTAAAAGTTCAGTTCGAACATGTTCCTGTTATAAAAAATCTAATTAATATTTGTCTACGCATTAGTTAAATTAAAAAATTATATGGATTTATTACAATCAAATGTATGCTAATGTTTTAGTTATAAATATTTAAAAATTGTGTAGCATACTTTTGGGTTTTTTTAACAATATCTAACAATTTCTAATAAACAAAACCATTTTGTAATAATTTTTATCTCAATGTTTTCATTTAATAGTTTAATAGCCTTAAAGTATGCTACTTTCTTTTTGGTAGTATTTATTAGTTATGCTAATATGTACTTTAATTAATTAATGAAACGAATGGAAAATCTCTAAATTAATTGATTATAAAATAATTGAATATAAATTAAAATTCTCAAACTATTTTTAAATAAATCAAAGATGTTAGAAAATGTAAAATATTTATAATATAATTAAGCAGTGCATCCATCCGTGCCTAATGTCAATACATAAATGTATATAAAAATTGTTTAAAAATGTATACGTAAACGTACTTGCGAGCGAATTTTTGGTCCTAAAAATAAACTCACACTTATGTGAATGCGTGAAAAAGACCCCAGTTCTGAATTTTTTTAATTCTGATACGGCAATTACGAAAATTATAAACTCCTTAGATTCGCGCTACATTGCGACCTGTAGACGACCTAAGACCTGTTTAGCCGTTTATTTCATTTGGTCATTAGGCCAACTGCACTGAGCAACATGTTTTCAAATTTTAATTTGCATTTGTTTTGATAAAATCTGTCTTTTTTAACGCATTAAAGTAAAGTTCCAAACAAACTTATTTTAAATTTTGGTTAAGGACATTAAGCTTAGTTATTGAGTTCGGTCGTTTCGGCCAGATACACGAAAGTTAAGCCATTTTTTGAACCTAAATTATTCTTCTTTTATGTTGTTTTACTGCTAAACAAAAACAATTCACACATTTCGTTTTAATTTCTTGATTCAATATGTTTGAACACGAAAAGGTATTAATGTGACGTTCCTAAAAATGTATCAATTTTATACATCTAAGATGAATCTTTAACACTTCTACTCAAAGACCATTATGCAGCAGTTCTGCCAGCATTTAAGGGTTTGCTTTTTTAAAACGTTTAACTTATTTTTTAAGAAAAATTCTAAAGTAAAGATATTTATGGCACAAATTCAAGTTTTGCATAATTAGTAAAATGCAGAATTTTTCCTTTAACAATGTGTGTTAAAAATTCTGTGCAAAACTTTGCATAAAATATATTGCGTTGCCAACTTTCTAAGAACTTATGTTTTTACCGCATTCTCCATAACATTGGCGAGAACGGTTTTAAATCGTAAAATGGTGCTCTGTGGTTCACATATGCAATTTCGAATCGCAGGCAAACGCAAATGCATTAAGGGATTTACCAAAACAGTGCATACAGTTTAATAATGTTTTTTTTTAACATCTAAGGATCATGAAGTAGCGATTTAAAAATTACATGTCATTAAACAATCGCGTGAGTACCACAACCTGGGCTTTCATAACTTTTGATGCAAAAATTAACAGTCAAGCAAGAAACATTTATTTGTTTTTTTTATTAAAAATAGAAAATTAACGCTGTTAAGAATTTATTTTAAAAGAAATATAAAAAGGGGAAAACGATTATTAGTTAATTTTAAATGGCAACCGAACTTAAATTGCGTTGCCAGCTGTCAACTACAATTTCATAGTTACAGCTGTTAGTTACCAGTTGCCTTCTGTAATAACATTTTTGGCAACTGACAACGCAACTGAGGTTCGCTAGCAATCCATAATCGACCCCATAATTTAACAGATAATCATATTGTTTAACATTTTCTTTTTGTTAAAAGAAACATGATGCATAAGCCAAAGGTAGATTCACGTCATATTGCAATCAAACTTTATTTCAATTGGCAACTACAACTTCATTGTTTCTATTATTATTTCGATTATTAACAAATAAAACAATTAAAAATTGTAAGCTGCAAGTTGCCATCATCTTAATCATTTTATTTTTTTGGCAACAGGCAAGTGTCAGCTGGCAACACTGCTGAGATTCA
>NDXZ01002179.1:35777-58139 GCA_003055125.1 Paykullia maculata
AATTAAATAATTTTTCTTTGTTTGTGCAATTCGAGAATATAGTTTGAAGAAAAAAATAATATTTATAAGAATTTTTATTGAATATATATTTTTGTTTTTTTGTTTTGTTTAATAAATGTGTGCGCATTCGTTTTTAAAATAAACTGTTTAATATTTTGTCCATAGAGTTACTTTGTATTTTATAAGAAATAGTTTTTTTTTACAATCACAATTTTTCTTTAAATTTCTTTAATTCATGTATGTATGTTTGTATATTAATGTATATAAAAAAAAACTTAAATAAATTTATATTTTTTAAATATTTAAGTGCAGCTTAATATCTCTCGAAGAAATAAAGAAGAAGAAAAAACAGTCCGGTTTTGTTTAGCTTAAATAAGTTTTTTACTACGAATATAATTCGTATCTTTGGTATAAAAAAGTTAAAAGAAAAATAAAAGAAAAAATGTGTAATAAAAGATTAATAATAGTTGTGTAGATATATAAAGTCAATTTTGTTTAAATTGAAGTAGAAGTAGAAAAACGTTTTTTCACAGTTAATTTTTCTTTGTATTTTTTTTAAGTTTTATGTAGAGTTTCGCTTAAAACAAAATACAATTAATTTTTGTAGAGATTTTTAATTTTATCTTGCATTAGTTCCTAGCTTAATTATAATAGAAATGTTTAAAAAAAAAACTTAAAAATAAGTTCATATTTAAAATTATAATTAAAAAATATATATTTATTAAATATTCGTAGCAGCCTACTTTTTATTGTTTATTCTTTTTTTTCAATCTGTGCGTATGATTTTTTGGTTAATTGTTTTTAATTTTGAGTCATATTTTTTATTTTGTAAATATTTAAAAACATCGTTGCCAGATGAATGATGGGTCTGCCAGACTTGAAAAGTTTAATATAAAAAATTATTATAGCAATAAACATACATTCGAAAATTATTCAAGTAATACAGAAAGTTTACAGCATTAAACATATTTATATTTTAATATTATTAAAATTAAAAAGTACTAATGCAGTTGAAAAGTACGTAAAATAACCTTATTCTTCCAATTAACAATTCCCCTACAATGTGTATTAAAATACACTTTTCATTTGTAAACATTTAGTCCTTATTGTAACGTTTTTATTTTTGTGTTGTTGAACGTCAAATAGTAAATATCAAATGAATAAAAAGGAGGGACAATAGAGTTACGAATTACCAAAAAGATGACATTCAGATCAGATTGATAGCATGATTATTAATAAATATGAAATAAAAATATGTATATATTACATATTACATTTTTTTTAAGTATTAAGTTTGTATTTGAATAATTAATTATATTAAATTTTGTTAACACAACTCAAATGCAGTTTGACAAAATAAAAGTTTAAATGCATCATACAACAAATTCACACATTTTTGCAATTTCGCAGAACTAAGATTTATGATTTATAAAATTAAATTTTATAAAAAATTAGTTAAAATTTTGATTTTTAATTTATCCGTTGCGAAAACAAGTTTTATTCAGCTAAGCCAAATATTACAAACCCACCAGAATCATCGCTTGCCAGATTTAAAAATAGTACATTTACTTTGTTCGGATCCTATTAATTTTTAGCTAATCGATAAGCTGCTTGAATGAATTCGGACAGAAACAGTTAGATCTTGAGAAATGTTTTTATTAACTTTTTAAAAAAACATCTTAAGTGCAATTTATTGAATTGTTGTGAGGAGGGAAATTATATAAATAACAGATAACATTCGTAGAAAGAGACCGATTAATGTAAACAAAGTATTTTGAAAATTAACCTTTGATATTATGAAATTTTAAAATCCTTTTATTTCGACTTGTGATATTTTGTCAAAATATAGATTTTATAAAGTTTGATCCCAATTTCTAATGTGTTAGAGAGGGAATAACAAACCTTATAAGTTCACCATTTATTTTCGTAGCGTTTTAAAGGTTTAATAAATAAAATTTCTAACAAAATTTGTTTTATAAACCTTTGAACAATTTGGGAGTTCATTATAGATGAGATGGTTAGAATGCATATAAGCAAATTATTATAAATAAAAATAAGAAATCGATTCCTAATGGCAACTAAATCTTAGTTGAGTTGTCTGTAGCCGAAAGTTATTACAGATGACAAGTGGCAACTTAATTACAGCTGTCAATTTCATTTCTCAAATGTTGTACATAATACTGACAATCATAAATTTGAAGTTGTCAGCTGGCAACTTAACCAAAGTTTGTTCGTTATCCTTATTAGATCAATTTCCACGGCACGTTGCCACGATAATGCAAATTACTTATTTTACTTTTTATATTACTTAAGCGAATTACCACCACACATTTGGAATTAACATAGTTCTTCTTCTTCTTATTTGTTGCTTTAAAAGCTGCAAATGCGTCTGCAAATCTACCTGGGCGAACCCCATAGATATCAATTTGTTTTTCTTTATATTTTTAAAAAGTTCATCGTTTTTTTCCAAATTATATTTAATATTATTTTTCTCTTCTTCTTTTCTTTTTTACTCACTTTAAGAGCTGATTTTGACAAACTAACGATACAAACATGAGAGGACACGTGTTTTTTTTTTTTTTTTGTAATTTGAAATTATCTACAATTAAGGTAATTCGACTCGTAATTGGGATTTGAATATCGAATATCGTTGCCGTGGAAACTTGCTATAATAAAGTATATTTGTAAGAAGTTTTTGCATTAAATAAAAGAAGCTGAAAGCAGACAAAAGCTGGATTTGGTGAAGTATTACGTTGTTGCTAACCAAACAATTGTTTTTTAATACTTAAAGAACAAAAGGAAATATTTCTTTAAAATTAAAAAGTTAACGTAAACGAAACGAACAAATCAAAAACGATTTTAGCTTAATGATTAACTGTCGATTTTTATAAAATTAAAAGAAAATTCTTACATTAAATCTTGTTTTAATTTTATAAAAACAGGCAGTTAAATTGCTTTTGCAATTAAATATATTTTTTTTTTTAATATGTATATGTATGTCTGTATGTATGTTAATTTTTAAGATAAACAAAATGTGTAATAAAAAAATAAGCAACCTGCACACAATTCTAGCCGCCATTTAGAGATAATAAATAATTTTGTTTTAACAAAGAAGAAAGAAACGTCAATGGAAGATTTTTTTTTACAGCTGCAATAAAATTTCGTAATTATGCACTAAATAAAATGTTTTACTTTTGTTACTTAATTTTATTTTGTTCAATCACTTAACTACTAGATTTGACTATTTTATATTAGATTTTCTTTCGCTACTAATTATTTATTTGATGTAATGCTTTTTAATTTTGTTTTGTTTATGTTTTTTTAATTTTGTAACTTTTCACATAGATAAAAAAGTTAAAATTTTACTAACGTTTTTTTAAATGTGTTTTGATCTTTTTTTAATTAAAATCTTTATTTTTTTAATCGTAATTTTTACTATTCTTTTTTTTATAGTTTCTATAACCAAAATATGAAAACAAAACAGGAATTACGTGCGTTTTGTTGTTATTTAAAAAAAAATTTATTTATAATCTTTAATAATAATGTTAATAATAAAGACGTTACGTTACGTTATGTTATGTTGTCTACCATGCTAAAGTAAAATTTAAAAATTAAAACATTTATTTTCAAATTTCATATTTTTTATTCTATTTAACAATAAATTTTATTTTTTAGAAAAAAGGGAATTTTTTTCAAAGTTTTATTAAATGCATTCGCTATGTTTTGAGGAATTGGGCTGGGCTGCCAGGGTATCAAAAACGCTTAAGAAAATTAAAAGCTTTTATCATTATTTAAAGACAAATAAATGTGTTAAACAGAATTGAAATAATTTACAGGTTTATTTATTGAGAAAAAGTTTACATTTTAAATGCTAGAATTAAAATAAATTAAAAAAAAAATCACGAAAAATTTAGATTTTAAATAGTTTTGAGTATTTCATTTTAGCTGTCCTTTTTTTAAAATGTTTTTGTTTTGAATAAGTTGTATAACCGATTCACGTACTGGTTTGCATAACTCTCACTAACTGATGCTCTCTTGTTAAAGGCCATAACCCACTATCAGATTCACTGTCGTTAGATCTATCAAAAACTTTGTGCGTGTGTGTGTGTGTGTGTGTGTGTGCTGAAAAATAGGATAATGTGTATTTGAAAATTAAAAAGTGTAACAGATTTTTTCAATACTGTCCAGTTTGAAATATTTTTGAAGAATTTCTTAAAATAATAAGAATCGGTAATACATTGATTCATTCCCTTAACTCCTGCAAGTAGCATCCAAATTTTATCAAACAATATAATATATTTATTTTTGATAGATCACTACAACAAAGTACAAATAATTCTTATGAAAAATTCGCACAGCTGCTTATTTAAGTTAAAACAAACAACTAAATATCGGCGAAAGCCCCTGGTTAAATTAAAATCTGCTTAAGAAATATTACTAAAATAATAAAAACTCTAATTGAAGTGAAATTAAAAAAATGTAATAAACAAAATAAAGTTAAAACACTGAAAACAAAATTACAAAGACATTTAGAGGGTGACTTTCTAAGCGCCTAATGTTTCGCTATAATACATTTTAAAAGCCGGGGCACATATAATCCGTCATACGTTATGCGTCGTCATTTTCAACTGACAGCTAAGTTGAAATACATGTTTTCTCATTAGTACGTTACCGTCAAGGCAAAGTACTAAAGTTGGGCAACTATCAACTTTTAACGTTCATTAAGTAGTTTGACAACTATCAGCTGGTTGATAATAAAATAATATTAAAAAATTTCGTTTTTTTACTCAAAAAATATGGGAGAATTTATAGAAGAAAACTAATTATATTAAGAAGCATTTAAAGTGCATATTTTTAAATACATATGAATAAGAATTTTGCAAATATTGGTTAAAAAAATAAATATTGTTCTAAAAGCAAATTAAAATAATTTTGTTCTCATTGTAAATAAATCTTTATACAATTTTATTTTAATATACTAAAAAAAACATACAAAAAATATTTAAATGTTTCGAAAAAATTTGTATATGACAGTATCTATAAATGCTGAAAAAAATTTTATAAAAAAGAAAAATAAATTTACAAAAAAAAAAAAAAAATTAAAAGATCGTTGTTTTGGAAAAAATCACATTTTTTTGTTTTGTTATAGTTTTATACTCTTTTTTAAGCAAATAAAATTATAAAAAGAATTATAAATAATAAAATATTTTAAAGGAAAACTTTTTTTAAACATTTGGATAAAAACGAAAAAAAATAATAAATATTGCACTGGAAATTTTACGAACTTTTTTGTTAAAAAACAAGTCTTTCCCTATAAAATTTTGTTAAAAAAATGTTAATAAATAAAAAATAAAAAAGTTTTGGATGAACTATTTAAAATTTTTTAATTGTTAAGGAAATACATAGATTTGGTTAGTTAATTTCATATTTGTCAAAAGATCAAAAAGTTTTCCTTTTTGTTGTTCATTTATTTTATTATTAGTTTTTTTTTAAATAAATTTCTTAATAACTTCCTACTTTTTATTTTGATTTTAAACTACTCTAAAATGTACGATTTGCTTGTGTTTTTATTTTATTTTTATTTTATATTTAATTTTATATTTATTTTATTGTAACATGCATTCATCCGGCAACAACATTTTTGTGTTTTTTGTTTAAATTTTAAATTTTAAAGACACCAAAAAAGAAAAGAATTATTTATAGTAGATAAAAGAATGTACATACATATGTACGTACGTATGTATGTAGTAGCACATACATATATAAAATACATACATATGTATGTAAATTTAATATTTTATGACATTTACATACACACACTTGCATAGATATTATATACAGTTTATAAAATAAAATAAAAATATAAAAAATTGGAAATTATGAAAAAAAAAAAAACTTAAAAAATAATAATAGAAAATCAATGATGTTTGTTGTTGCTTTTCAAACGAAGTTCAAAGACAATCAGTGGGAGGACAAGAGTCAGTGTTTAAGGACATTTTGTTTTGCTTTAAAAAAAAAAGCAAAGAATCATGATGAAGAGTTAAGGAAAATAATTAAAAAAAAAAATTAATTTAATCATAAACTTACAACAAAATTAACTTCTTATTTACGACGCTTATAAGCTCAAAAAGAAAAAGAATTATAACATCAAATTAGTCAATTAATATTAATTAATTAAACACTCAGACACACACACATATTGTTGTTAGTTTGTTGTTTATATTTCTAATAATATTTATGTATAAATACCGAAATTAAATTAAAAACAAAAACTATATTAAAATATGTAAAGAAAGATCTTAAATAACTACTATTTAAAAAAAAAAAAAAAATCATACGAGCTTAAACAATCATTTAAAGAAAAACTAACCTCTTTCGTTTTGTTTTTTTTTTTATGATAAAGAGAAATTAAAAAGAAAGATCTATAAAATGTTTAATAGTTCTCTTAGTTTTGGTTTTTCTGTTTTTATTTGTTCTTTTGTTTTATGCGAGGAGGAGTTAAAAATCTTTTTAACTTCAACAAAATCCAAATAAAAACTTTTGGACTCGGTTTCCTTTTAATTTTAAATCTATTTATAGTTTTTTTTTCTCATGATTTTTCTTTTCTTTGTTTCAAGACTATATTTTTAAATTATTATATAATTAATGTGCTTGTGTTTTTGTTATTTTTATTTTTATTTGTTTTCAATACTTAGTAAGTTTGTTGGCATTTGTTTTTGTTTTTGTTTCAGTTTTTGCATATTTAAGTTTTTTTCTTTTAAGAAAACACCGCATGTGTTTGTTGTTGGTTAAATTTTAATAAAAGAAATCTGTGTGGCTGGCAAGAAAACCTAAAGAATAATTCTTCTCTTCTTTTTCTTAAGGCCAAAACAAGAATTTAAGGATTTAATAATTTTTTTAATAACTTATAATAATATTATTATTATTCTTTAAACTTCACCTTGATTTTTCTTTTTAGTTATCGTTTTCAAGTTGATGTTGCTGTCTCGCTATTGTTGTTACTTTTGTGTTATCCTCAGCCATCAACTAAAACCGGTGACGGTGGTATATTATCTTCCAATCAATTATAAATAAAGTTTGCGGCATCACAGAGTGCATTGCTGTCATCATCAAATTTACCATTTATTGTATAGTTCGAACTTGTTCCATAGCTCCACTCTTTTTTGATGTAATCACCATCGGTGGTCGAAGAGGAATTATTATTGTGCAATGCCCCGCCCAATGAATTGTGATCTAAGCGAAAGTCATCATCATCGGCATATAATTGAGCTGGTATTGTATCGGGTATTGAGTGTTGGTCCAACAAATAGCCATAGGTGGGCAACGAGTGGGACAGGTCCACGTGGTGGTCGAGATCGTTGTCGAAATTAGACATGCCAAACTTCGAACTGGGTGGCGAGTGAGGCGAATTGGCAGAACCATCGTCAAAGACGACCTCTTCTTTTATTAACATTTCGTTGGAATTATCACCAGAGACGTAGAAATTCGGTTCAGTTTTAATGGCTGTTGTAGCCAGGGACGGGGAAGATTTCTCATCTAAAATATCATCATCATCGTCGAAGTGGCGGCCATTTACATTGACGCTCGGATGATGTAAATTCGTATCATCATCGTCATCGTCCATGTCGGCCAGATGACGACGCCGGTGGTGATTTCGGTGGTTGTTGCGTTGGTGGTGATTGTGATGGTTCTGATGGTGATGCCCATTAAGACTCGCATCATGATCACGTGTACTGCGTATTATTGAAGAGGAACCCAGGGCGGCCGAGGCCAATGATAGGGGTACTCCGGATTTAGAGACCACAACTGAAGATGAACATGATGTCGACGACGAAGAGGGTGAATGAGATGGTGAAGTGCCTGCAAACATAAATAATAAAGACCAATGAAAGTAAGTTCATATTTTGACCAAAAATCCCCAATAAAACTTCTCGGATTTGATCGAAACTTAAACTTTTTTCGATTTCTTTACGTCTCAGTTAGGCAATCTCTTTAAATTAAAGAGACAACAAGTATATGTCCACTTACCTCTATGCTGAATAGCACTGGAAAATACTGAACTTGACAATGATGTTGCACCACCAGTTGAATGTATAATAGGGGTTTTGCGCATCAATTGCTGTTGCAATACACCACTACTGCTCGTTATATGGCTGCTACTACTAGTACTGCAATTGTTTTGGCGTATGACTTGAGCATGATGTGTCTGATGATGATGTTGCGGCTGTGATGTTTGCGACAACAGTGTGTCGACACCTTTATTATCGTTATTATGCAAATAGTTATTAATCACAATGGCTCGCGTCGGTGTTGCACCATTTAACAGAATCTGTCTTGTTTGGCGCAACTGTTCTTGCGATGTATTTGACGATTCAGATGAATCATCGCCGGTGGCTGAGACAATTGAATTCTTAACAGAACTGGTTGAAACGTACTGATGACCATTCAACGAATTGAGGCCATCACTCATGGTCGAGTTTTCATCCAAGTCATCGTGCATAGAGTGCTGACTGAGCAATATGTTGCTGCTGGTGCTGGGTGCCTCAAGTGGACTGGATGCTGTTAGCTGCGGTTCCATTTTGATGATGGTCGAAGTTGGCGAATTGTTAGCACTGCTGGCGGCACTGCAGCTGCTACTGGAACTTGTGTTACCACTCGTTGTGGTACTGGTGGCTGTTGATTTTATAGTCGACGTTGCCTGTGATGTTCGAACACGCTGATGAACCTGCATATGAGTTTGCAGTGACGACTGCGTGTGCAATTTCTTTCTACAGATTTTACATTCAAATGGAAAATCGCCAGTATGTGTGCGAGCATGAATCTTAAGATTGTAACGCTGGCCAAAGCCTTTACCACAAACTTCACATCTGCGAAAGAATTAAAAGAAAATTATATGTTGATTAGTTAAGTTAAACATGTTTAAGTAACAAACAACATAATGTTAAGACTTTAAAAAAAAATGCCTTTAAGTTAAAGAAAAAAAAGAAATGTTCTACTTACTTGTGCAACTTAACGCCTGAATGCAGTTTCGAATGTCCCCTCAGCGATGCCAGAGCACTAAATTGTTTGCCGCATATTTCACAGGTCAAGTTCACATTTTCATTGTGAATTTTTTTGTGGACCTTAAAGTATTCGAAACTCATAAATTCCTTATGACAAACTTCGCATTTGTACTTATGACGTTCGGACTGTTGTCCGGTATGGACACGCATATGTTTGATAAAGTTGGGACGAAAACGAACGACACGACCGCAGATTTGACATTCGTACGGTTTACAGCGAAGACAATGTTTCTCGTAGTTCTTCAAGGATTTCAGTACCATATTGCAGATGGCGCATTTCATGTTGTTGGCATGACCGGAGCGATGTATATCGTACAGTTCTTTGTTGTCGAATTTTTCAACGCATTCCATACACTGATAGATTGTGACAGACCCTACTATGCCTGCGCTTGTTGCAGACGGTGTCGAAGTGGATGTGGGTGAAGCGGAAGAGGATGAGGAGGGTGGCGATGTAGAGGCTGTATTACGGGTATAAGCTGCCTGGGCTTGCGCTGAAGTTGAGGCAATGGGATGATTTTGAGTCACAACGGATGATGATCGTAGAGGTGGTGATCGAGTTGTTGCTGTTGTTGTTGATATGGCGGCATTAGCTACAGAGGACACTAATGACGGCGAGGATGATGGCGTTGCTGAACCGCTGTTTATAGTCATGATTGCAGTTGTTTGTTGTTGTTGTGCTGTTTGTTGATTATTGGTCGTTAAAGCGTTTGTTAGTATTTGATGGGTACTGGAAGTTGATGTTATGGTTGATATTGGTGATAAATTCCCTGTATTATCAGTAGTTGTGTTTATTAAGTGCTGCTGCTGCTGCTGTTGTGGTGGCTGATTGGTAGTCAACATTATAGGGGTTCCTGTGGCTGCGTTACCACTTGTCATGGGAGCAGTCTGAAGTATCAGTTGTGTTGTTTGTCCATTCGAGCCAACTTGTTGTTGTACCACATTCAGGACAGCCATTGATCCATTGCGACTCAGCATTGCCGGCATTCGTACCAAAGTAGTACCGCCAACACTGGCCATACCGTTACTTATGAAAACTGGACGTCTTTGGAGATGAGCTATTGCCTCCGAAACTGGCACTGTAACAGTGCGTGTACCAGTGCTGACTAAAGACCCAGCGGGCAGAACCAATTGAGTGGGCTGACCATCGGCGTCGGTCGTTGTCACTGTGGTGGCGGTACTGGTGTAGGCCAAACGTGGAGTATTTTCAGTTGTTTGTACCTCCATATCTTCAATTTTGATCTGAGCAGCATCTAGATGAGGTGGCTCCTCGTCAGCTTCTGCAGCCTTGGCTTCCTCTTCGATATCTTGTAAATTTTCATCATTTAGTTCTGGATCTTCTTCATCGTCTTCGGTTTCCAATGAATGATGATCCATTGAGCTGGCTGCCGTCAAAGGTAGCGAGTTATAATTGTGTAAATCCGAAGAACGCACTATAATGCCACGACCATTAAGGAAATTATGTTGTGAACGACGCTGTTGTTGTAGTTGTTGCTGCTGATGTGATGATGTCGCTGTGGTATCAATTATAGATTGTTCGGCGGCATCTTGACTGGTTTGACTTATATCGGAAGCGCTAGTTATTGGTGTAGTCGAGTTCGGTGGGGTATCTAATTTGTAAATGGCAGCTGCAATTGTTTGTTTATTGGCAGCAGCAGCTGCAATTGTTTGTTTATTGGCAGCAGCAGCTGCAATAGTCGTTGATATGGCCCCCTGAGAATTGTTGGTTTCTGTATCCATTAGTTGATGACAAACCAACTCGCTGGTGGACTTTGTTCCATTGGTGGTCATATGGTGTTGATAAATTACTTGCTGCTGCTGCTGATGACGAAGCTGTTGATGATGATGCCGCTGTGGCTGGGGATTGCCATCATCGTTTTCTTGCTCCATGGGAGCATCTTGTAATATAAATTCGATTTGTTGTGACAGTGCACTGTCATTCATGGCCATTAGGCCTTCTAATTCTTTAGAAGCCATCGAAGAGGAACCATTGCTTATTGCAAATAAAGAGGGAAGACTTCGTGAAGATAAACCTCCGGTTGTATTATGAGAGCCATCCATATTTATTATTTACAATTTTTTTTAATGCTATTACTGATGTGTTTATTTTTTGTTAATTAAAAAAACGTTCTTTAATTGTTTAATTCTATCATTTAGTGTTTTTTTCCATTACTTTGCGAAAATTCTTCATAAAAAATCTAATCAATTAAAAAAATGTAGCGTGTTTTCTTTTCTTTGCTTAATTTTCCTCTTTTTATTTCTATAATTCACTTGCATTTAAACTAATTATTTCGTTTTTTAATTTTTTTTTTTTGTTTTTTTCAGAGAATATTTTTCTTTTTTGTTTTGTACTCATTTATATCCATCTTTAAAGATTTCTAATGTGGTTCTTTCACTTCTTAAAGCATTTTCGATTTTTTTTTAGTTTTATTTATATATTTTTTTTGAAAATGTTTTTATATGTAGTATTCAGCACTATTTTATTTATTTGAATTCATTTTCTATTTATAACAAGTAAAAAAAATTAAAAAAAAATATTTTACTACGCATATTTCACTTGATTTTCTTTTTTTTCATTTTTCCTTTTATAGTTTATTAAAGTTCACCTTTTTCATACACACTAACACATACACATTTATGCAGGCAGTCAAACTCTTTTATCCATGGAAAACGTCAATGATTAAAATAAATTTTCTTTGAAAATGAAAAACTTTTTACTCGTTCCTTTTATTTGGCTTTATGTGATTCTTTTCTTTGTTTTTCTGTTTGTTTTACCCATCAAATTTTCTCTCCTCAATAAACAAAATTTGCACAACGTTTATAGGGTTGCATTCTACTTGCATGAAAGCTCAGTGTTGTACATTTGAGTATTAAATAATTTAGTTACTTTTACGCATGCATACGAATTTTATTTAAAGTAGTTTATAAAAATCAAACTTGTTAATTTTATAGATAATGAATGCAGTTACTACTTTAGAAATGCTAGATATTTTTGTGTTGTTTTTTATTCAAAAACTACAAAATGTTCATTACTCTCAAAACAAAAATCAAAATTACCTCAAAGTAGATCCTATTGAAACTACTTAGAAAAATGCTGTATTTTTTTGTATAGTTGCTAAGCTTGCTTTGCTTAAAATGTGCGGAACTTAGTGTGAATACATATAAAAAAAAGTCGTATGATAAAATTTTAATTAGAGCGTGTTCTATTTTGATTTCACATGCATATGGGTCAAAGAAGTAAGAAACCAGCTTTGAAAAGTGATTTTTTCTATATATTAGTTGGGCTTTAAATCTTAATATTTTTTAAGTGACTCCTATCGTAGGCTTAAGCACATAGTAATCGTATTTAAGTAAATCTTTGTTTTATAATCTACTAGATGGACCCGGTCTGCTTCGCTGCCCCAAATTGGTTACTCAAAGTTTCCCCTTTTTCACCCCTAACACTTCGTTTTTAACCCTATCCCTATACCATTAAATTTCAAAAAAGCACCGAAAATATATTTTTTTATTTTTAGAGAAGTAAAACACATTGTTTAAATTATGTCTCTATGTTTATTGGTTTAGTAGTTATAAGGGCCCCAAAAAATACCAAAATATAATTTTTACGTTTTTACCCTCTAGGTCATCGTGTTTGAAAAAAGTATCACACACCTGTCCACTTATTTTTTGAATAGAGTAAAATGCTTTTTAAATTTTGTTGTATCTTGTATAGTTAAGCAGATATAAAGTTACCGATTTTTCCCGTTTTTACCCCCTAAATATTTGAATTTCCAAAAGTCCCTTCTTAGTGGATCTATACAACGTGAGAGTAACCCATATTCCAAATTTCAAGTCTCTAGCTTTATCCGTTTGGGCTGTGCGATGATAAATCAATCAGTCACCTTACTATTTTATATATCTATATATATAAAAGTGACTCTGTCTGTCTGTGTGTGTGTTAGCTATAGACTCCGAAACATTAAAGCCGATCGGACTTAAACTTTGGCAAGTTGTTGTACACATTCCAGGGAGTTGGTTGGTTGGTTGGTTTACGTGGTAGTTTGCCGCACTCGCAAACTGTCAAGTAGAGTCTCATGACTCCGTTTTGACATGACCACACCACTCGTTGGAAGTGAAATCCACCCGGCCAAGGGCTCTCGGCCCGGGGAGATATAGGAGTTAGATCCACCGTTGCCGTGAGATATCTCAGCAGGTCATTCAACCTGATCTCAGATATCTCACCAAGGTCCTCCAGCATGTGGCTACCCAAGAATCTACGCCTCCTTATAGATAGGGCGGGACATTCGCAGAGAAGATGGAGGACTGACTCATCCCTCGTCTCATCCTCACAGCTACGACAGTGGTCAATTTAGGGGATGCCGAGTCGTTCCGCATGCTTTCCTAACATACAGTGACCCGTCATTCCAGGGAGTGCTTATGGGAGGTAATTTTTTTTTAAAGTGGGCGGGGCTACGCCTATCTTCATATACATAAAAATGAAATACGCCCATACAAAATAAATATTAATTTTTCAGCTACTTGCACTTGACCGATTTTTCTGAAACTTTGCACACATATTAAGCTGTTATGATTATACAATTTCGTGATTAAAAAAGTGGGCAGGGCCACGTCCATAAAAAATAAGTTATAATTTTTAGCTACTTTCACTAGATCAATTTTTCTGAAACTTTGCACACATATTAAACTGTCATAACTATATAATTTCTTGATTAAAAAAGTGAGCAGGGCCACGCCCATAAAAAAAGTTATTATTTTCAATTAAAATTCAGAATGCATTTTTATTCATTAAGGGTCGTAGCAACGCGCGCCGGGATTGGCTAGTAATCTATATAAAATATTTAATAAGACATCGTACTTGTTCCTTTTTAATACTTTTATACTGTTAAATTGTCGCGAATTTTGTCTCGAAAAATACAAATTATTTTTATTTTAATATATGCTAATAAAAGGATGATCTAAACAATTAAGTTTCCAACACTAGTTAAGTAAAATACATTTTTAAAACATACTACGGTTTCACCACCAACTCATTTTGCTCGTTTCTTCTGGTTTTGAATGTAATTACATATCCTAATTATTTAGTCGGAACAAAATGTAATCTTGATAAGTGCAAAAAAAAAATATAAAAAGCAAAAAAAAAAAAAAACAAACAAATAGTGCAACTGTGCTATTATACAGTGCTTTTCACCGGATACTAAATCATAAACATCTAGATCAGGTCGGTTACATTTTCCTATCGCAATAAGTTTATTTTACTCAGGTCTTGCCATTTTAATTCATATTATTTTAACTATTTTAGACGTACATTTTATACTAAATACCTTACGCAAATTATACTAGTAGTACACTATTCTAAATTAATTCAACTAAAGACAATAAAGTTGGGTTTAATTCTTAAGAATTGTTATTTAT
The DNA here is from genome assembly GCA_003055125.1 of Paykullia maculata. Classification (NCBI taxonomy): domain Eukaryota; kingdom Metazoa; phylum Arthropoda; class Insecta; order Diptera; family Rhinophoridae; genus Paykullia; species Paykullia maculata. Next base: position 50,249 of record NDXZ01002179.1, read on the forward strand.
TTTTTTCCTCTTTTGTTTTGTTAAGAGTTTAAATCTGTGTTAAATGATAAACATACGTCTTTGACATAAAAAAAATTGCAACCATATATGTATCTTATGATATAAGCCGTTTAAAAACATTCAAACGCACTGTAAAGTATGTTTTTGAAATAGCACATTTACTTTTATATTGGTATCTATAATTTCATAATTACTTTATTTAATAAAAAATAAATATATATCATAAATATGTTGTGTTTAATATGTACTATTGTTTTCTCACATAGTATATCAAATATAAGAAGATAATTGTTTTCTCACATAGTATATCAAATATAAGAAGATAATTGACAATTTAAGGATGTTAGAAAACAATTTTTTTTTTAATTATACGATGACGCTTTTCATTGAATATTACAATTAAAATTCATATTTACGCTGTTTTTGGCACGCTCCTCAAAATTGCAACCATGAATGTTTAATTTTTTTAACTTGTTTTCTTTTATAGTTTATTTCAAAAAAAATTCAACTTTTTGTTCTTACCTCTTATTGTAGATTTATTCTTCTTTTTGTTTTTTCTTTATTTTATTATTACTTTTTGACTCTTTTTGTTTGTAATTTTTGTTTTTCAATTTACCACTAACCAAACAACTTTTAGCATCTCTTTTATACACTATCACCTCTCGCTTACTCACACTTGCAAACAAAACAACCAAATCTGTGAGGCTTTATTACAATAAAGTTGGAGCTTGGCGGGGTGGTAGGCATTTTGTTATTGGAATTGTCTTATTTTTTTTGCTTTTTTCTTGGGGTTGAATTTCATAAGTTGCAAACAAATATCTTTAAAAAGGATGATTGAAGGGCACAGAGGATGTAGAGGTAAAGAAACACAATAAAAGGCACAAATATAACACAGCAGAACAAGAATGAAACAATTCAAACAAAATAATCACAATTCATGCGAATAAAAGAAAAAAACAATGGAGAATAAGTAAAAAAAAGTTTTTATTGCTTCCATTTTCAAAGCAAATTTTCTTTGTTTATTTTATAAATTCCACTTGATTGTAAATTAAGAAAAATCACTTATTTTAGCACTTTTTACTATTTTTTTAAGCAATGTTTTTTTTTTTTTGGTTAACAATTAATGTAGATTATTGGATTTTATATTCTTTCACAAAATTTTTTTTGTGAAAACCATCAGCCGTTTTTTTTTTGCTTTATTTTTCCACCATTTATTTTAGCAGTTTATTGATTTCCTTACCCAAATAAATGTAATGGGACTTTTTTGATTTTTGTTTAAATAGATGAATGTACTTCATAAATTTAACAATTTATAAGTAGCTTTTACACAAAACGCTGCACTGTTCATTTAAATGTTTGATGTACTTGCAGAAAAAATTAAATTTGTAAAATTTTCCATCGAAAATACAAAGAAAAAATGTAAAAGGATTTCCTCGAGAGTTTTTTCCTAGTACTGCGTTACTTCATATTTGCTCGTCGTTTTCATTTTCGACCGCATTCGTCGGAGGCTACACAGAGTTGCATATTGTTTTATATTACGAAGAACGAAGCCTATAAAAAATAATATACGGCGGACTCAATATATTATTTTTTTTTTTTGTATTAAATTTTGGATGAAAATTGGAAAATATACATCTATAGGACTATTTATTTTTTTATTCAGGCATTGTCTCTTAATAAAAAGATTTTAAAAATGTATGTAACAAATTGAATTGCTTATAATACTATAATAAATATTTTAACAGATATTGCAAGACACGTGTGTTTAAATTTTGTTGTCTTTAATGCAGATTTTTTGGAACATATGTGTATATGTATGTTGTTAACATTATACGTCACATTAAATCTATTAAGATAATATATATAAACTTTTTAGCAAAAAGTAAAAAAAAACGTAATTTTTTAGTTTAATTAATCGTTACTTACTTTTTGTATAAAAAGACTTCTGAAATCATTCCTTTAAAATGTTGGTTCAAACTTTTCATAAAATCTATTATAAATCATGACACTAGCTCAATTTGTTTTAAATTAATTCGCCAACATTCAAAATCAGATGTTTCCAGGGTACATTCGAATTTATGGCAGTTCTGTGGGTGATATATCGCAAGGTCTCATTTTGCCTTCCTATATGTATATGCATTCTTTGCTTTTATAAACAAATTGCATATTCAATTTTTATTTGCAAACTTCTTGTGTTTTGCTATAGACGTAACAAATATTTGCTACATTTAATGTTATTATCATATTTAAAATGTGTTGTCAAAAATGGGAACACTGAATTTATCATATGATATGATCGCCCAAATTATTTTTAATATGCACATACAAAAATATTTGAAAATGTATATCTTAATATTGTTTGCAGAAAATTTTTACTACCTTTCCACCAATTTCATTTTAATGGAGTATTTACTTTAACTTATTGTGTGCACTTACAATATAACAAAAAATTTCTATTTGTGAATTAAAAGTACCAAGTTAATTTTAGACGTATGTAAAAACGACCTTGAAGCGTTTGTCAGCACTGGTTTTCTAGTGTAAGTACGTCCTAGTAACCTCTTGTTGGAATAAAAGGAAATGGAAAAAATATTGTTACTCATTTCCGTGTGAAAATAATTTTACATTAAACAAAACCAGTATAAACAAATTTATGTTGACAATAAAGTGGAACTAAAACGTTGAAAATAACATACGTTAAAAACATATTATTAAATAACATATTAACAGAACAATTAATTTATATAAAAGACTACTATTTACATGTTTTTACAACTGTGGGCATTAAAATCACACTAGTTTTTCCGTGTGTTTGCTAAATGAGAAAATTTCAGTTTGTGTTTCGCTCTGGTAAAAGTCGGGTCGACGCTTTAACGTACAAGTTGTAGTGGTGTACTAATGACGGGTACGGGCCAAAGAAATATGTGATTGCAATATCTAATCTACATATATTTTTTCTTATTTATGTTTGCAAAAAACATAGGAAAATCGATACAAATTATAAACGCTTAAAGGTTTTGAACGTTTTGAAACGAAAATTTTAGGAATTTAAAGTTTAAAAGTGAAAAAATTTTGAAACAAACGAAAAATTCAATTGTGGCGTTGTTGAATTGGATAAAAATAAATGTTTAACAAATAAACGTAGAAAAGCAAAAAGAAAAAATCAATACAAAAACAAATGCATGTAAACTGGTTTCTACTACTCCACCGTGCGTTTCTCTATTGATGTATGTGTGTGTTTTGTTGTATGTGCATGTTTATCAAGCAAAACAAGTGAGAAACAAAAAAAAAAAATTTAAATACAAAAAAATAAATAAATAAAAGAAATTCTTGCACAATTTCATACCTTAATACAGAGGTTCATCCATATAAAAATTTTAAGAAAAAAAATTACAATCAAAATTTTCAATAAATAAAATATGTAATTATAAGTGTTCAAAACAAAACATGTTTATTTATTGTTAAAAAAAATATTCAAATCAAAATTTATATAAAAATAGAAAAATAATATCATAAATAATTTCAAAAGATTTCTATCTACCTAGAGTGCAATATTTGTTTTAAAGAAAAACAAAAAGAAAAAAGTATTTAAGTATATACATACGAAGGTACATATTACAAAATCAAATAGTTTTTTTTTTTTTTGAAAAAAAGAAAGTAAAAAGATATTAAAATTAATGTTGATGAAATATTGGCCAAGGTTTTCATAAAAATAAAATAAAATATGTACATTTGTTCATATCTCTATACATAAATAATATTGTTTATATTGGAATAAAAAAAAGAAAGAAATATTTTATATGTACATACCTACATATGAATATAATTTATGTATTCTGCTTATATGTATGTACGTATATGTTTTGATTCATTTATATTTACAACATATTTTTAATTTCATCTTTATTTTCTTATTCGGTTAGTGTGTGTTTGTATATGTTTTTGTCTGTTTATTCTTTTCTCTTACCAAAATCGATTGTATTGGTTGCCAAAGGCCAAACAAAAAAATAAGAAACAAAATCGCCAAATTAAAAAAAAATTAATTAAAAGAGATGTGTATGTATTTGATTTTGTTGTTTTTTTTTTTACTAATCTATACATACATACATGCATATGTCGTATCTAAATGTTTGATTGCAAATTTTTTTCAGTCAAAACTAACAACAATAATAAACAAAATTATCATACAAATTAATGCCCCACCTTTGACTTTTTGCATTTTTTCCTGTAACACTCAATGACTGTGTGTGTGTGTGTTTGTAGATAAGTGTGGAATACATTAATACACTCGAAAAATATTATTTGTTAAGAGAAGCAAGGATTATGCGTTTTAAAGTGGTATAAAAGAATATTAAAAACAAAAATCTTCTAAAATATAATATTTGTTGCCATTTTAAGTTTGTAAACATCAGAATTTTAATAATTGTTAAATAATAATATTTTAAAAATAATTATTTGTTTATTTAATTGTAAAAAATTGGTTGAATATTTTAAACATTGTGGTAAACTGTTCCTGGCTTTAAAATTATTAAAGAAGTTTTTAATACGACAAAGAAGAAAAATTAATTAAATAAATAAAAAAAACTTATAAATTTCATATGAAACTATTTCCTTTTTAATATGCAGAATACATATAAAGGTTTGTGTTTACTTCTTTGCCTTGCAAACTCACAGACATTGTTATTATTTAAAAATTTTTTAAGGGCTAATTGCAAGAGCTCATTTGAAACGGATAAATGTACGTGTGCGGCAACAGAAAGTGTTTAAAAATAAAGGAAAATATGATTTTGAATAATGTTTGTTTAAAGGGGGTTTTTATCGGAAAATCGTTAATATATCGGAATAATCGTTAATAATATATTATAGAAAATGTCTACTCTGGTAAAAAAGGAAAACAAAAAACATTAAAACCTTTTTGGTAATTGTATCAAATGTGCACAAATTGGCATTTTATGTCCGACATATATGATTGTCACGCATATTTAAGAACGGAAGATTCCCTATATGAAAACACCTATTTGAAGGTTAAACTACTTTGTAAAATATTATATGCTTATAATTTAAAGAGTTTCATTTAAAAAGGGAGCCCAAGATCTTAATTGATTAAAATTTTGCAATGGTAACACCTGCTTTTCAATGCTGTTCAAGTAGAAAAATATCGCGATTTTAGGCCATTTGTTTTTAAAACCAGCACGCAACAAAAGCTTTAAAAAACACAGGTTTATTTAAATCTTTGTTTTAAACACACATTATTTCCATTTTTATATGCCATAAGTTTTAAAATTTTAAGTACGTGACAATTTACGTGCTGGATAAAAAATATCTTGTACCATTCGTAAAGAATAATTTTATTAAAAACATTCAAACTTGTAATTGAATGTTTTCTATGCATATGGGTAGAAAATTTTTTTTTAAATTATGCAGTATGTTATCACTTTACAGTTTGGTTTGTTTTTCTAGTTTTTTTTTCTAAAATAGGAATCGTAAATGAACAAAATACTGCCTCCATAAGTTTGGTAAATATTTAGAAGAAATGTTCTGAAATAAAAGATATTCTTATAAACGGAGTTAATTAAATAAACATTTCAAATGAGTTAATTACGTATCGACATTTCTATAGTGTTTAACAGTATTATAAATTCTTTAAGCAGGTTAAAAAAGAAAATATTATCTAACAGAACGGTTGCCTCAACAAATATACAAATACTTTGGCTTAATTAGTGATTAATAACTCTTAGTTATTAACACAATTTTTCGAGTGTAACATAAGTTTGCCTGCTGTTTCTTTCGTTTCGTTTAAATTCATTTTTTTTGCACATTGTCGGCGTTAAAAATTATTATTTATCATCATAAATTTGAGGGTGGCTACAAATGACATATAAATAAATAAAAAAATAATTGCAACAAAACAATATTATATACTAACTGGCCGACTACTGACATCAACACATTTCATAATGCATACAAATACATAAAGTTTGTAAATATTTAATTTTTTATGCATTAAAATTTGTCACTTGCTTAAGCAAAAATATATTTTAGCAAATTTTTTTTATGTCTTTACAATTTTTATACAAGAAGACTCTAAATAGTAACTACATGCAGTTTAAACTTAATAAGTTTTCTTATACTTATTTTCTTATCGAAAAGAAATGTGTAGTCCACTTTTTTAATATTTACTTACTACCCACATACATTTATTTCGTTCCTTTTTTATATCGAAATTTTATGTTGATTATTATACTTCAGTTTTTATAATGTTAAAACTATTGTTAGGCGGAAGTATTGTTATATACCTATTCAAGGTGAAATTGAACCTAAGAAGGTTGGGTTAAAAAACATTATATAGACCCTTTGGGTCCCTAGTGCTACCAGATCAATAACGAAAACAGGTACATCAGCACTAATCCGTTGTTATAAATTATGGGGCATCCCATACTTGTTTGGCAAATGTTAGTTGCCTTAATTTTCCAATCTTAAAAAGGTCCTTTAGGTTTTGCATTAGATAAGCTCTTAAACACTTTGCCCCAGAACTCAACGGCACTGGGCAGTGGCAAAAAATATGCTTTACAGTATACACACACTTTGATAAACTACAGAATCTATAAACATCATTGGCCAGCTGTCCCACTGTCCCGCTTTCTTGACAAGAACCGATGTTCTGCAGAGTTTACAATCAGCCTCTTGCAGAAAGAATAGAAGTTTTGTCATCTTCGGTTCATATGTATGACCACCATACGATTGTAGAGACTCTGCACGAAGCAGTACCATCCTAAATCACCGCAGCCCTGATTATAATCAATGATCCCTTTGTAAAATTAGTTGGAATACGAGTGTCCACTGTTCTTTCAATAGGAATATGGAGCACCTGATTTGTTAATTCCTCTATCACCTTATGCCGCTTAAATCAGTAAATGTCTACTTCCCTTTTGGTACAATATTTACTGAATATTATTTTTTGCACGATTATATATGTATTCCTTTAACTCCCACTGGAGCATAGGGCGCCACGATTGATCAATTCAAAAGTATCTTAGGTTAGCGGTTAGATTGCCCTTATCGTTGTCTTACTGCTGATGCATAAACTTAACTAAGACTTGTAATTTCTTTGATTAAAAATGTAAACTTTCGTATTGTGCCAAATCTTATATGCACTTCACCATGTGTGGCCCATTTGGGCTAAATAGTCCAAATGATATAATTTTTTTCAAATATATGTATATGTAGTCTATCTTAAGGCTGCAAAACAATAATTTTTTTGTGTAAAAAAAATTTTAAAAAACGAGGCAGTCGTCTTTTTTTGCTTATATCTCAGTCGGTTATTGATGGATCTTGCCAGTTTTCAATACCGATATTTTGGAAAGTAAATGTTGCCGTTTATCGTCGAATTATTCGAAAATACAAATATATTTTTAATATCTTTTTTTTCACAATTGTAGCAATTTTAAATTGCCATTGCTGTCTCTCTTTGGCTGTACCACAGCAGAGTTTCAAGGTTATAATTTAACACAAGTTTAATAAAAAACGCAGCGTTTGTTGTCTTTTTTTTCCTTTTGGCCTAGACAGTATTACTCATTAGTCCCTCTTTTTAATTATTGGTTGAGTTATTATATCCCTATAAAACCATTCGGTAAATATTGGATCTAATCTGTTACCAGCAAGAGTGGTTGCTATTTGGTTAGTTTCCACTGGAAGCATTACGTTTTGATAAAGTAATTCAATAATTTAATGACTTTCATTTTGGGCAACGCAATTTTTATTATCCTCTTCGCAAAACAACCTGAATAAACTCTTTAATCAATTTAATGATTTTCGATTATTTTTCTGCTTCTTAATAAGTTGTTTTTTGTTACATACCGTCTTGACTAGCCATCGTCATGTTCAGCCATTGCAC